>JAQGAU010000306.1:0-31494 GCA_034698045.1 Paramacrobiotus richtersi
AGGTACCAAATGTTTCAAAAGCTAACGGTACAAACTCATATTGTCCACTCAGCTCAACATAATGTCTCCGTTTGGCTACTTCACGTGCTTTCGCTGCCGCGCCTGCCTTTTTGGATCCCTATTTCCCGTTGAAATACACCAACGGTTACATTTATCCTTGCACATTTCCAAGCCCCTCTGTTAAGCCATCCCCGCAGATTAGCCTCCTCACCAATCGACTCTCCTGACCAAAATCACTGAAACATGCTGTCACAACAGGAATTATCCTCCTATGAATGATATCCTCGGTGCAAATGACCCAGTTTGCACAGGGACCCCCATATGTATACAGATAATAAGCGTAATTACGGTGAAGGAGCAATTTATCTCCCATCTGTTAGTCCCTGACTCCGGGCAGGCACAATGCCCAGTGGGCAAGTAATCGATCCACCCCAGCGATTGGATCGATAAAGCCTTCTGAGACGCGGGAACTGTGTGCGTTATACCGCGGACAGCTAATGAACCACAACGTGTTACGCATGTTGCGCACGAATCGCAGACGATCCGAGTGAGACGTGCCGGGCTAATCTGGCCGTCTACCATACCAAATCACCGCGACCCGATATGCAAATGGAGTAAACAACGCAGGCGCTAATCGTTTTGGACATTAAACGCATTAATTAGTATTCTGTGGGAAAGCTGGTTATTGGCGTCTGGACTCTAAATATACACAAACATGCTGTCTATGAGCAATGCTGTGTATGCCGCTGATACATGCGGAGTTTAACTTCTGCAGGGAAAAAGCGTTGAATGTGTTCTTGACGTTATCGCACCTTTTTGAGTTCTTATGCAGAATGAAAAATCATTGCTCTACGGTATAGCTTCTTACACGGATGCCATCATAGGCAAAATTAAACAACAACTTTTCTTCAAATCAAAGAATATCGGTTTCCGTCTAAACGGTTCGCTTCCAGAGCGTTAGCGCCATAACGGCAAATCTGATCAGAATGCTAGCAAATTAAAAATAGCAAAAACAAAGAGGAAATAAAAAGGTACTGAAAACATGATTCTGACATTACAAAATTTGGAAGCAAAGCGTTACTCGCAGCTTTCAGTAACTCGCTATACAGATACATATGGAGGTACATTATCGATAATAATTAAAGTTCCATCTCAACAGTGTGACAGTGATGAAGATTTTACAGTCTGCAGTATTTAAAGAATTTGCTAAAGTATTTTTGGTTTAAAAACGCGTTCTTCCGGCAAAAATGAGTTCTTTCGATCGACAGCTGAATGTACAATCGATAGGACACGAAGGTGCCCGCGATTTCGTCACCAACTGTCAAACGAAATTAGTGCGATGCACCATGGACAGCACACGGGACCGGGGCCCGGCGCATGTATAACCGGGGATGCAGATGCGGATAAGTTAATCACACCACGAAAGCAATTTGTCAAACTGGGGAAGCGCTTTTTTTGCCCGTCACAGACGGCTAGCAATGAGTGCACGTTGAGCAACACAGTGATCGTGATCTTGAGCACACACACACACACATTCCACATATCATCTATATTGTCGTTTCCGGGGAAGCTTTTAAATCTTCCCCCCCAGTTGGATGGTCGGGAGACAGTGACAAAATTTACCGCGCGTTAGGGAGAGAATGATCTGCTTTTAGTGTACACTGCGCGTTTCCTCGTAAAATCAATCGATTAATCAACGAAAAAATCAGCCTTTTCATGCGGCTAATCGATCGTCGATGGGCTCGGACAATCGTTGGGATATCGGTAACGCAAATGTTGAATTATCATCGTGAAGCCGGCTTCTTAACAGTGGATCAGTGAACATGTGCTTAACAAAAATTATGATCAAGTTGTTTACACTGACCAAAGCTCTTCGATAAACAGAAGGACTATGTTGAATAAACCGAACCATCCAGTTCAACGATGCCTAAGCGTAATACAATGCTTACTTAAAACATACATAATGTTGTACTGTAAGTGCCTTTAACTAGGCTTTGGCTGATGTAGCGAAATAATAATAATAATGATGATAATAATATTCGCCAGAGAAAATCTTCGAAATGATTCGCAACGTTTTTGGATAGTGCATTTATCATTACGCAGTGATCTGGAGATACGAGATCTCGAATGTTGCAACATCATTTCGAAAACATTTCTCAAGCTGTTTTAAGCTGCCATTAAACTTGACTTGAATACTCTGTTCGAAAATCAACTAAACTGTGTAGTTATGAAGTTATTCGTATAATTTTGTTTTGAAAATGATATATTCCATGCATTAATAGTTCAGATTTTCCTTTTTTTCCGAAAGTCTGTTGAATTTATAACGAACGCGGGGAAAATCCACATGATAATGAAGAAAAATTGTACTTTCACCCACCAGAGACGCGAAAGCTCAGCCAGGCGGTAACCCGACACCGGTAGCGATAATATGTCCCTGGGTTAGTGTCGATCTCACCGGGTCTTCGCCGGCAGCCAACACGGGCAGACGGAGACCGTATTCCCGATGTGAACAATGTACATGATCATCATCATCATCACGGCGTCGAGAAATCCCATCTCTCAACCACGCACACATAATCAGCATTTTGCCATATTCCCCACACACTGTGCACAATTGTATATATTTTTTTCCAGCTCACTCAACACATTAACATATATCCCTCATTGGAGGAAAAAACATAATCCCAAATGTTCCTCAAGCAAATAAACCAATTATTTAACCATCTTTCCGGTGTTTACGATGATCGGTCGGAAAGTGCCGACACGGCGGAAATGTCTCATTGACTAGGATTTCCATCTGGCTAGTGCAGTTGGGGGAAATTGGAGAATATGCACAAGTAGCACGGCAGGATTCGGCTCGAGTTAATCAAGCCCGATTTAGCTTAGACGGAGGGAAAATTGGAATGGAAAAATATGCGTGTGTGTATGTAATGTTTAAAGAGCGAAATAATCATCCCCCACCCCGATCACATCAACAACCTCGAAAAGAGTGCGCCCGGATGGAATAGCGCGGAAGATATGTGCAACGTGCCTGAATCTATAACACGCACTAGTGGCAAATAGGCCGAGTTTTTAGCCAACACGGTTTATACTTAGACAACAAGCTTGTTAATTCGACGCTTGGCTTAGTAACTTAACACTCCCTCTCTCTGCGCTGAGCCAAAACGCGGGAATGTACCAGACAGTAGTGTGTGCGCGCGGGCCCGGCACAATGCTAAAACTACACATCATACACATGGCGACTGACAGGAAGGAAGTGATGGGTTTAGTGAACACGGCGCCCACTCTGTATGGGAAATCAGTGGCCTGCGCAGTACACACAAAAGATCGTGGGGATATAGAGTCGTGTTCGTGTCTGATGGGACGACAAATTGGGCAAAACCTGGGTGCACGCTACATAACAAAACATCCTTGCAACAAACACTCAGGCTTTTGACCTTTGATCCTAACCTGGGAATTGTGGCCGGTGCTGCGGTGGATCTGAGAGCGGGTTTTGTGGGAGCGAGTACCTTCATCCCCAGATGGGTATTGTTAGTGTGACAGCTGTGGGTTGGGAATGGTATATGGCCGGCGTATTAATGTATCAGTTAAAAGGGGCATTTTGAATGGCAAATGCTTATTGATTAACTTGGTACGCGGGTTTTTATAGCACTTATCACTGTGTTACCTTCGTGTTTGATCCTACAGCTTCTAACCGCAGTATAAAAGAAAACGATAAAACGAGGTACATTCAGGACGGAAACCACTTTGTATGTAATACGACTTGACCTACACCGGCATATCGAAGGAAGAAAGCTTACGATTATTTGACATGAATGTGAGTTAAATCAGGATTCAGAACCGTATGAAAGATTCGGTTAACTGGGCACCATATATGCCGTGAATCACCGTAATTTAGAACCAAATTAATAATACCGCGAATCTTTTAATCAACTGTACATGTACAGGATTCTAGCACAATCTGTCAGTATACCAAGCAAATCAAGCATGTATCATTGTCGAAGGCAGTACGTGCAGTTTTGCGATACAGAAAAATGCAGTTACATTGCGGCTAAACATGTTACATCCACTAGTAAAGAAGATTCTGAACCTCCAACTCCCAAACGAAATGGTGAATTACATGTGCAGTAATTCTTAAAACTTCCATCTATCCCCATAAATTCTTAATTCCTGGTAATTATGGTTAATGGAGATATACCACACAACATGCATTTAATCCACAATTCTGAGCTGGTTCAAGCGCGCAGCATCCCTAATTGTTATCGATCCACTGCACACATGTACCAACAACACAAGTGCATGATAAGCAGAAAATCGCTTCCCCACTCGGGTGTATACGGAGTATAATCGCGCGCCCGGTGCATTTTGACAAGGGAGCACGGTAATTAAAGCCAGCAGTCAACCCGGGGCAAAGCTGCAGCCTTAATTCTATCCCAGAGACGGATGAACTAATTGGCATCCGCGCGAGCTGCCCAGTGCACAGACGTGCACCCACTCCCGACCCCCCACACTGTGTCACTGACGACTAACGCATCTCTCTCACATGGACAGGATGTAATCGAATTTCTTCCAGGGAGATGGATGCGCCTCTCGATGCAGCCCAGCACACGCTCCGAGCGTGGAAACAATTAGCCACTAAAGCACGTACTTGGCTGCACTTGGGATGGAAAGTTGAAACATGGGAAACGCAGTGCGCAGTTCAGTTAAAGTATGCTATTGAAGATACCGTTAAAAAGTTGCGGTAATTTTCAATGAGTTAAAGAGCCGAGAAGTATGGAGATAATAGTATATTACAAATTTTTTTTGAGTTAACAGTTCAATTAATATAAAAAAATACTCGGTTGTACATCAAAAATAACTGGTTGTGGGTGGAAGATCTTCAGTTTTTGTTAGTTCTGAAAGAATTACCTTTATCAGAAACGTTATTGTGGTTTAAGAAGCTTATCTTACAAGTAGCAGTTTGCCGAATACTACAGAGTAACCGACGTTTGAGAGATGTGTGTAAACGGCCTAACGTTATGAAAGCCGACCGGATGGAGATTTCATTACGCGCATTTGTCAAATTGAATAGCAACCTGAAAATGAAAAGTCCATTTCCAAGTAGTAGTCCATCAATCATTCCCCGAGACTAGTCACATCTCTAAGTGCTGATGGAGCCAAGTGCCGGTAAAGAGGAGGCCCCTTTACACAGCAGTGAATGGAGAGCGCGGGAGTTAAATTTATAATCTACATATATACATAACGTATTTCGGGCACACACACACACACAGCACACAGCCCGTGTGTGTGTTGATCTAATATATGTGCTGAGGCTCTCAAGCCGTGCTATCAAGTGGCAGCTGCGGGAGAGTGGAGGAATAATATTTGCTATTGTATAATCAGGCATCTGTGATATATATGTGTTCGGGTGGTGGGAGATTTTCCGGCTGGATTGAGCGGACGGTTAGGGGGGTGTCAATGATAGACACGGGAGGGTTAGAGTGTGGCGGCTGCTTCCGGCGGGTTTTGGGGCGTGGGAACGGGGTGGATGTTGCTGGGGATCAGTGACGCTTGATTAGATTAATCGATTGTGCTGCGGGGTTCCTGAGATTAATAGTATGTGCAATGTAAGATTCACGAAAATACCTGTTTGTTCAGTGTTTTATTCTTATGACACAATCTGGCGAGGAATCACTGACTGACCGGCAAAAAAACACATAACGAACAACGGTGCACGTACCGGCTTTTTTTCTACGTATTGTTAACAGGATCGCAGAATCCTCATGCGGTTCCCAATGACAAGAGCCACGAGAGCTATCCTACTATGTGATATTACATTCTGGCGTGAGATTTACACCGACACCGAATAGGTCATTATTAGGTGCAACTTTTAACAGTGTTGTTTTTCACTTTTCAGTGCTTTATGATTGTCTAAGTGTAAACATGCTATCTGCCAAAAACTATCGACCGTTTGAAGATAGCTATATTTTGCCGTCATATGTTTTGATTGTCAAGTAGTCAAATGATCAGAAATTGGAAATAGCGATGCTAAATTAAGGTGATATGCTGCTCGGTATGATTGCAGTGTAAGAAGGAATACGAGCGCTTACACATTTGTTGTATTAGTCTTCAATTCTTAACATTTTCTTGCTATTACATCACCTCGATTACGTAATCGGGTCATCAATGTTCTGCCTACATGTTAGTTGTTAGATCTTCTACTGTTCGTTATCTTAGCTTTCATAAGCTCAGAAAAGACTTGTTCGTTAATAAAACCATATCATACCATATCAAAATGCATGTTGCGTACTTCATATTAAGCTGCCGTAATTTTGATCGGGAGTTCATAAACGTGGTTGAGGGACGGACTCACAAACAGAACAACCGTAAAATTCAGGAAGCGACACGATCTGCGTATCATAAATGACATCATTAACAACATTAACGATCCGGGCGACCGTAAAACACTATCCCACCCAAGGAAATGGCAGCTATACGCATTAACATTTGCGCAACCTTCCGCTCACATTTCCTAGTTATCTTCATCGTGTAATCGTGGTCTTCTGCCAACAAACAGCTTCCAACTAGAATTAACTATGACAGCGTAGAAAAGGCTTTTGTTTAGAAAAAATGTTCGCGATCAGCAAAAAATACTACGGATCTTTTAACCTCTGCTGAAATGTTTACCATTTCCTCAAATGTTCAACATTAAAGTGCAGTTCTTTGGAAATGTTAAAGATTAAAAAGTGTGTTTCTCTCAGACACCGCGCGGCAAGTTAATTCCGGCACGACAGCACTCATCGGTCGAAAGAAGAAAAATGATCAAATTACAATTCCGTTGGCCAACACATCTGGCCTTCGTTGGAAAACTTCACGGAATGCGGGTAAGATATCGAGTAACAAGGCAGTGAATCACACACACAAGCGGGGGAAAAGTCTCCTAAGCCCCAGAAAAACCCAAGTGACACTTCGTTCCTTAACAGTTCCATCAAGCCGCAACCAAGTGCTGGCAGCTTGTGAAAGGACCTTGAAGGAGTCCAAAGCATTAATTATGGCTCTTGTCATCACACTGACTGTTCACCACTCCACAGCTAATGAATTTCACTGCCGGCAGATGGAGATCGTTGCGATGGGAAATTATCATCAAACCAAAGGCAAACACAGCGTTTATCACATTATCAACTCTAAATATAATACTGATTACGCGCGCGGCCGGGTAAACACCTAATCCGCAACCTTAATGTAGCGGAACATCAGCACAGTTTAAATGGCTATATAATTACGCCTCCCTTGCTGCTGATAAGCACGGCGATCGACGCTTGTTCAAGTTCATGTATACCGAAGGGATTATACGACGATACGGGGATTTAGCACGAGTTGTGTCTGCGTTGCACAACAATTCATCATCCTGACATGCTCTCTTACCTGCTTGTAACGGGGAGACGATCGGGGAATAGGAGAGAGTAACCTTTGCGCGATTCGATTAGCATAAATCAAATGTACAACGCTGAGAGGAATACACTCTCTTCTGTGTCGACGGATGAGGAAAATCTCTACCCGACAGTTATTTGACACGAGCTGAGAAAAGTGAACGTGTGGCAAATTTAGCCGCAAAGAGTACTCTCGGCGACGGAAAAGATTTATGAGGAGCGGGACCATATCGTGTATTTTAGAGGCTACTTAGCTTGCGATCATAGACCAGTGTTTTGTTTTGATTTCCCAATCATGTCCATCACATGTCGCTCGATTCTGCAGCCAGTATAATATGGGCCCAGAGAAACGGTCCAAGAATAAATACACTTAACAGCTAAATATTTAGATTAGCTATGCAAACTACATCATTTTTCCGTATGGGCTGTATATACACGGATGGGGCCAGTGTTATTAAAAGAAATTCTCCTTTAGAGACATATGTCAGATGAGATATGCCACTCAGCATGCACACCACAGCCCCTTTGGACAATATGGCCAAATGTGGAGAATATGCTGTACACTTACGTTTATCCACCGGGTTTAATAATCCGTATCATCCATTAGCGCCGACATAAAACATCATGTTCTGCATGTAAAAACGATACATTAGGCATTGTGGGTATAATAATCCAGTTGTATAAGGAACAAGTGCGAGTCAGCCGGCGTTTGCGCAATGAATGAGTAAACATGCGTGTTGTGTATGGTGGCTGTCTATTTGTGATAAAGCCCAGCGATATTGACGCCTGTTATCTTGCAGCGCGCTATACAGTTTCTGTGTGTTTTGACAGTGTGACGTGGAAAATGTGGCGGATCATAATTAAACGCGCTTCTTGTCTGTGGAATGCTTAATTAGATTCGTTTGCGGAATGCGTGTTGGCTGGCCGTTGTGTGGTGGGAAAAGAAACGCCAAAAGAACACCAGCGTAAATGCGCTGGAACAGTGTCGCTTGGATGCGGGTGCGCGCGGTTTCAGGCTTGGCAAAGCACAGGAGCCATTAGGAAGACTGTGATTCGCACATGTGAATCTGTCAGCAACCAAAACCTGATGAATGTCAGAGCATTAGCGAGATCTCGGCATCATGTGTGTAGACAAAGACCTTAATCCAAAATGCTTAAACATGCTCTAATGATTTCAGCAATGTTCTCCATTGAAGTTTGTCTAATGGTGTTTTAACATTCAAATTACTCTGTGGTAACGTGGACCGCAGTCTTCAGTCTTGATTGTTGTGATGATACGTGACCACACAGGGTACTCGTTGTGTCGAATTTGTTGTATCTATATGTTTTCGTTAATTTTACCAGTTGAGTATACCACGTACATAGAGAAATTCCTTTTCGATAACAGAAAAACTCAAGGACGATTGTCTTGCACCCTACATTTGTTCACTGGAAATGTGTTTGTGTATGGTCGGAAACTATAAACCCTATGGAGATTTATTGCTTTTGCTGACCAAAAGATTTGTTTGTATGTACACCGTTGCGCTGATGCGCAGTAGCCAGAAACGTTGTAAACACCCATCCATGTACAAAATTCTCGTTGTTTACTAACTGCTCTGAGACTTGCACCAAAAATGCAGAGATGTATGCTTGGTTCTTAATTCAGTTGATTGTACAACATCTACAAAACTAGAACGAGTATAGCCGCAGGCACAATTCGAATGCTCACGAATCCAGAAAATGTGCACCCTGAACGTTTTAAAACTATCTTTGAAAATCTGCGGTGGATTTCCAGATGATTTTTCATACAGTCCGACCATATTAAATCTCCTTATGAGGGCGCGCCTAATGTCCTCAGTCAAATGTCTTTATGAAAACACAGGAATGTTACGTTGATACGCCACAGGAAACACAATCAGAAAGCAAATGTTCCCCTTTTTTCTAAGACATCAGACAGTAAACAAAGGAGCGTGGCATCGTGTAACATGAAAGTCGACTTCTTCCACATTTGAAAAATTCTAACAACAGCATATGCTTATCGCATGCTCAAGAAGGAACCTCCATACATATGCGTTACGCGCAAACATCGGCTTTTGGCATCCTGCACAGCACACTTTACTAGCATATATCCGACTGCACAAACTTAAGGAACGCTTCATCGGAACTACCTCCCGGTGCTACCGCCGCCTTCATAATCCGGCTAACATCCGCCGCCTTCTTCGCATAATCCCCTTTCTCACCCCCGTTCTCCCATTGTCCGACTTTTTTCACCAGATCCACGATTTCTCGCGCTGGAACCGTTCTAGCGAAAAGCATTCCGGTACCCGGCAGAGCGACTCCGGTACCCATTCGCTCTAGCATGCGGGCATTGGCGAACTGGTCGCCAAACATGGGCCAAGCGACGATCGGCACTCCGGCGTCAAACGCCTCCAGTAGGCTGTTATAGCCGACGTGACTGACGAAGAGGCGGGTGGCTTTGTGAGTCAGAATGTGGCGCTGAGGGCTCCAGGGTACTACGAGGAACTTACTGGTTTTTGATTGGTGGGGAATTTCCGATTGCATCTCGTCCGGGAGGAACTGATGCTGGTTGGTTTTTAAAGACCAGATGAATGGCTTTTTCAGGGAGAGCAATGCTTGGGCAATTTCTAAAACACCAATAAACGGATTGATAGATACGTTTACCTGCGAATTATGTATCTGTACCCAAGGCCGTAAAATTCCATCCGAGTAAGTAAATCTGTATTTAAAGTAGGTATGGTACACATGGTAATTAACATGAACGGCAAATTAATGAAGGACAAAAAAGCTTATTTAATTACAACTATACGGTAGGTTTCGATTAACAAGACAAAATAAGTATGTTTGATACGGTTTACAAAGCATACATATATTCTGTGCATGATATACCCTGTAATACACATAAAGTTATACAACGGAATTGATTTCTAGCTCAATAGTTTAGATTTGTGGGTGCGTGAAAATGTGTGCTGAAAACAGGCTGCACCTAACATTATATAAAGTTATACAATTGTAGGTGGCCAGTACAGGTATGGTACGAGCTCTGACTACAATCTACCGATAAATTAGTAAAATTACCCGTGATCTGCTCCTTTTCTGAAACCGCAAACGACCCAAAGCTGACATATATCACACTCCGTTCGCCCTGGTTATCCAACCACTCTCCGACCAAAGTCCCGGCCGCCTTGGCATCCTCCCTCATGACGTTTTCCTCCGTGAACAAGGGCGCCACAAATCGTACCGGCTTACCAACCGTTAGCGGATGGGTTCTGAATTTCTCCACAGTTCTGCTCTCCAGTTCCCCGACCGAGTTCACAATGTAGCCAGCAATCTTGCGTAATTGTTCAAAAAAGGATGGGCCAATTTTAAACATACTATCCTTGTAACCCTGGGGGATACCCGTTTTCGATACATCCTCATGGGCCTCCCAGTCCGAAAAGAAGGCCTTGTCGGGAATAACCGGCGTGTCCGGGTTGATGTCCAGTTTGTTGGATAACATGTAGCCGGATGCTGACAGAAAAACGAAGCATTTGATTCCCCGTTCCAGTAGAATGTTTACCTAAAGAAACAACGTAAATGAAGTAATTTTAATTCGGGAAATCAAATTCGAATGCCCGTCATCTTGACAACAATCGACTCTCGCTCTCACAAGTGAATATGTTCGGGCAAGATTCAGAAATAAGTAATTCCCTTATACCAATATGATCTAGTAAATATGGGCAATATTTAGCAGTTTTTAATCACTACGAGGCACAAACGGTGAAAATTAATGAATTTGCAAAGTTATTATTACGTAAGTATGTATAACATAGCCTCTACGAAACAAGAATCAGCAAGATTACGATCTTGATCCGATTTCCGTAGACCGCTATGCTAAGCGAAATTACACACTAGTAACTTCGAAAATTCATAACTTTTCACCGTTTGTGCTTGGTAACGATTAAAAAATTGCTAAATATTGCCCATATCTACTAGATCATATTGGTATAATGAACTTATTTATTTCTGAGTCCTGCCCGAAAATACTTATAATAAACAGCATGAATTTGGTTTGATAAACAGCAATCAACGCTTAGAAAAAGTCAGTTTTATAACTTTCAAAACAGCGCTGATGTGCATGCGAAAGAAACTGATAGGAGAACGTTTTGATTTGAACAAAACACTGTCATCCCTACCTGGAAGAACGCCACCAGATCCCCAATGACGACATCAACAGGGCGCTGCAACGGCTGATCCAGAAGGCTCAGATACTCGTCCTTCATGGCGCCATTCGGATCGGCTGCAGCGGGCATTGTTCTAAACAGCTGCGACGTGTACATCATGGTCTTATCCATGATGCTCATCATCTGGCCCAGAGTTCCCTCGCTATCGTCGCTCTCTTGGAGATCGTCCAGGATGGCGGTTAACTTGATGGTTTTCTCGTCCGCCGCCGTGAAAATACCCCGCTGACGCAGCTGTTCCACACGCAACTTGGATACAACGAAGGTGACGTCATGGTACTGGCTGATTTTACGAGCCAGTTGTAAAATGGGAGTCATATGCCCGAAGAGGGCGTACGGGAGGATAAGAATATGCTTGCGCTCGGCGGACATTTTTTCACGGTTTCTAGACGGTAAACAGTTTGTGCACAGCTGATCAGATACCTGCAAATCTGCGCGGAAAATCAAGTCAAGTGATCAGCGCACGGCATGGCCGGCTTTAGGTACTGTATCAATCGTTATCAGCGTATGATCACTGTCTTGTATGCGTTAGTCGTCTGTAAATAATAACTATCGCTTTGTCACTGTCCCGTTCAGATAAAAGGACCAGTACACCTTCTCAATAGGACTCTTTCAGGCGGCATGATACTGCAGTTTCTTCTCATATTGAAAGATAACACACACTATTCCAGACACCAAGATAATCCATTGTCTCGGGTATTACCGCATCGCGAAAGAAACAGGGTCCAATAAAGTGGGATCAAAAGTCCAAATTAACTGAATAAACTAAACATTGTTGTACTTTGTACTGTGTCGCAGTGCTTTATCTCAAGCGGAAACGTGCACCACTCCATGTATAACACAGCAATCCAGTTGTATCGAAGAATAGCATTATATGGCCAAAAGTTAAAACTGCAAATTCTGCAGTGTCTGCATTTCGCTGGATGAGTTCGGTTTCTGAAGTTTGCTTATTTTGCGATCAGTGTTTAATATTGCAAGCATGGCAAGAATATTACGAGCAGCGTACCTTAGGGAGTTTTGTATTTTGGATTGTATTATACGCTGTATGTGCAGCTATGATGTTCAGAGAGATGTACGATTCATTAACATTACCAACGTCTAGCAGATGGAGCATACACAAAAACGCTTTTGCCGGTAACAGGTTTCTTTACGGACCACTACTTGTAAATTACCTTGCTGTAGAAGCATTTCCGGTTGTAAGTGCTATTTAGGCGTGCTAACTACTAAAGCATATGACATTGTACCGCTAGTACCGGTATACACGTAGCCGATACTTGGGAATCTAATACCGTGGAAATTGCCAAATGAGTACGTCAGAAAACCGGAAATTTCGTATCCAACACGTTTAATACCCAAGTTTCAAATTAATCGGATGCTATCAGTATTTCAGTTCAGTTTGATGAGCACACGAGGTAAGAGCAACTTACATACAAGTCAGCTCCAGAACAATGGTTATGCCTGCATGGCATCGAATTAAAACAATGAAACACCAGCAGTGCGCGCAACGTATATTCGTTCTAGCGTAGTAAATGCAATGGTAAAAACGAAAACCCACAGCTGCGTGATGTCGCACTGTGTACAAGCAGCAGTAAGTACATTCAATTGGCAAGAGCATTATTGCGGTCTTAGCCCGGAGTAAGATTATAAAATTCTTATAATTATCGCTGCTGGTTCTAACCTTGAACATGCATTTCGGAGGTTCGCATTCACAGTGACAAGTTATTAAAAAAGTAGTACCATAACCCTGCTACGTTGCTGGACGTTTATGGACGTTGCTATGTTGTAGATGATAATTATTGTTTGTGGCGCTAGATGCTAAATTTAGATAGAGTTATATGCCGGTCCTGGTATCAATCGAAGTTAAAGACCCATAATGGACGCACGTCACATATCCAATGGTCTAGCCCAAAGCGACGTAATCGAAAACCATCCATAAGGTTCCATCCAACTGCATGTAAATGCACACGGTGAAACCAGCAGTGGACCAGAAATACGTGGAGGACAGGCAAAAGATGCAAGTGGACCTGCATAGCGACTAACATTAACCGACAAAACGTGCACGAGTTAGTTTCTTTTCTGCGGATTAATGTATTATGTTCAGATTCCTGTTCGACAGTGTTTTTTCTATACAAAAATTTACATTGCATTGTAGCATATGTTACAGACGGTATCACTATATATACGTGCTCCATATAATTGCAGCTGTCATGGTACGGCTTCGACCGCAAATGCTTATGTTCAAGATGTTTATAAGAAAATCCTAAAATTACCGAGTACGTATAAGCTATGAACATACTGAGCCTACTGCAGCCGTACAGCTTTTGTAAATGGACTCTCATAAACAAGCTGGTGAATTTTCTGGCAACATTTGCAAAAGTACACTAGAATTTTGCTTTCCCACAGATTAAATCTGTGATTTTCTAGCTGATTGGAAGTAAGATGCCTCAGCAGTACTTGCTAATGCACACCGTCTTCTGCATTCCTGGAGCCGGTATTCTCGTTTATATCCAAACCGTGGTCCATGAACACTGAGTTGGCGAGATTTATAATAATGCTTGTTGTTCAGCCGTTTAATGAGCAACGTTTGAAATCTTCGTTTTTTTGAGCGGTAGCATCTGCTGCTCCTCTTTGACCGTAGTTAAAGAAGTCACGATGATAGACGTTTCCAGAACACTGTTCGTTTCAGCAGTTTGTTGGGTTACGGTGAAATCACAGGTGCGGACAATAAACAGTGTCGAGGATCCCGATAAAATGAGCGCTACTGCCTCTACAATCACTGGTTAGTACGACGTACTGCATACTGCTTGTCCTGTATGTATGGCTAAAATAGTAACATTTTTTAGATCTACCGGGCTTTAATGCATCACAATTAACCGCCACCTTATGCTCAAATTCAACTGTGCAGGAATATGAATTACATCAACTTAAGCAAAGCAACGGCGCAAATTTCTATCTCACCCGTAAAGATTTACGCAACCAGCAAGAACAATATGTGGTTTTACATAAGTTTACCGGGTTGCTGACGATACCAGAACACCTTGGGCTGCACGAGGTGATGATATTCCCGAGCAACATGTCTGTGGAAGAACTAGAAGCTGCGCTTTACTTTGCTTGGATGCCTAGCATCGGTAAGCAGAGCATTATGTCTTGATATAGTGCACGCTTAGATCTAGCTATTTCGATGATATCACTACAAATAACCTCCACATTTCTGCTAGAACTACATATGCGTAGTACGGGTCAAAACGCGAGTGCCATACGAATCCTTTCTTTTGATAATCCTGACCCTGGAATGACCGACACCGGGTAGGTGGTCGTGATTCGTGAATGCCATACGTCTATAGATGTGTCGAAACAGTGGCGAGTCACTGACGACGGCATGGTGTTTGGTGTTGTTCTAACTTAACCCTTCATATCGACAGAATATCCCTTCACAAATATACTTACACGATTATTGTATCGGGCACTGTTAACGGCCGGGACAATGTTCGCGCAAGACACTCCAGTAGATATCCTGTCCCCACAGTGGCAGAGAAAATTTCATCCCCAGTCAAAGACGACTTTATTCGGGACCTTAAATCAAAAGGGGTCATGGTTTATCAAGGACTCCTCTTTCCAGAAAGTATTGTGGTTCTGAGAGCTGCTCCGCAGGGTATCGACTTCGATCATGTCAAGCGGGACTTGATCAGCGATCTGGAAACACTTGGGGATAAACCCTCTCCGTGGTTCCCGGAAGTGGACAAAAGCAGCACGTGTAATATGAGCAAACGCGCTCTGGATATGCGAGCACAACGCCCGGAAGGGGGACTAATAACATCTGTCCATGGCCGTTATACTCAGTAAATCCGCTGATAGAGTACTTGGTTACTGAAATAACTTGTAATTTTTATGCAGATTTCCGGTGGCATTCCTCCGTTACATGATTACGGTCAGGAATAAGCTGTACATCTCGAGAGTTAATCTGCCTTCAGCCACAGGACTTCTCACCAATCATGTATCCATTGGAGATGTTTATCCAAAAAATAAAACGCTGATTTTCCCCCGACATCTGTATCGTTTGTACAGCTCTGGGCCAGTGAACTTCCAGCTGCTACCGCTGGTCGAGAAATCCATCACCCGGGTTCTAAACAACAAATTAAGTAAGTCAGGTATTCCAGATTCCGGGTTCGAATAGTTAACTTGCAAGTTTTGCGATTACCGACAAGATTTGAATTACACAATAACTGGTTGCAGTGAACTCCAACGTGTCTGTTATTGTTCATATTACGGACCCTGACCTGAACAACGCCACCACAATTCAGTTCTGGATTGCTCTGGCTATAAATGGCGAAATGTTACGCGACTTGGATCCACGCTTATTCTACGGCAGACAGGTGTACGATCATTTGGAAGGACTACGGGTTAATCTGGCCATGTCAAACCGATCAATTAGCGACAACCGGGTCATAAGACTCAGCGCACAGCCGTTTGTTGAGGCACCAGATCCGCAGCGAGAACGATTTTTCGAGGACTGTAAGAACGGGCCGATAAGGTTCGATGAAAACAGATATGGCGACTGTCCCGTAACGGAAGCATTCAGTCTGCATCTAATGCAGATCAGCGGTGACTTTCCGGTATAATAAACGTTCAATGTCGAACCTTTCACATTCACAACTGAATTTGCTTGTTAGACAACTCAACAAATAATGGATACTGTGAAACAAGCATTTACCGAAGCGAACTCCAATACGTTGAATGATGCAGAATTTGTGGTGTCCTTGAAGAGTCGCGAGGACCTTTTTCGAACCATTCATGGGTGATTAGCCCAGAAGATTCTTCAGTGACATCCTTTAAATTACCACTAATTGTAAGTAAAAGCGTTGCGATCGATTTCAGGCTTCATATTGTGCGGTTCGACTTTACCTTTTCGTATTCGAACCTCACAAATGAAAACTTTTGGAACGTCTGGAGGTTTCCCACGGATGAACTTCTCAAGAGATTGTCTCTGTTCGATCCACCACTGTAATTAACACTTCTGCTTAGCCGGTGCAGGTAGAAAGATAGCATAACAAGCGTATTGAATTTTACTCTCTCAGCACGCCAGGATATTTCCTCCGTAAACCAGCAAGCTCCCACTCTGCTGCAAATGATACGAACTCCAGCGTTTTGCCCGGAAAAAGCGAAAGCTCTCACCCCGATGCTGCTGGCGGTATGATGTTAGCGAGTAACACATTCAAGTTGTTCCTGGTGTATCACGGGGCCATGGACCGCCTCATGTACTTCTATCGATACCCTGTGAGTGTACTCAAACAGGAGTGTAGTTTCTCATTTCATTTTTGAATGTGAACTTCTGCATATAATGCAATCCGACGTCTTTTTCTCAATCCGACAGGATTCTGCTGATGTACTTCGTGCCGTTGGAGATGCATTTACTGAAGCAAATCCCGGGAACAGCCGTCAAGGTCACCTGAACGTTAGCCTTACGGGCCATGATGACCGTCTGTGGACCGTAAACGGGTGGGTGTTTCTTTGGCAGCTTTTGTCCTTGCTACATGATAACAGTGCATTGGAGCTTAGTTCTTTCCATACTTCAGCCATGCTGTTATCTTGTGTTATCTGTACAAACGACAATTTTTTATCGAAAATGTAGGCAGCAGGTTTCAAAATTCGAATTCACTGTGGCATATCCGGACAACGAACCTGATCGCAGTGCGGATACGTGGCAGTATCCTACCAGCAAAATATTACAACAACATCTGCAGCAAACCGCATCCGCCAATTTCGCAACCGATCCAGTTTACTGAAAACTGCGGTTCTTTAGTGTGCTCGACTGCACGCGAAAAACTGTACAGCACAATTACCATGTACTGTAATTTCCCACGGTGCGCGTGTTTCTCAGGAGGCAAGCCTCTTATTCATAAAAGTTACTATCGTTCACAACAAAAAACAGAATCTAAAACTATTTTTCATTTTTGTGTGGCTTTTGTTCGAGCGTTCGTGTTTCGATGGAAACGGTCCTCGATGAATAAAGCCGCCTTTGTGTTGCATTCGGCTGTCTTGGCTTGCTCATTAGGATCGCCGATACTGCTAATGTAAGCGGTTGTAATACAAGTAAAGGATGTACTACAGAAATCGGATCCATCGAAATTTAATTTTTACACGGCAGCCTTTTGGTACAATGATCATCTGAATGTGTGTTTAATTACTGTAGCCAATGGGAAGGAAAAGCCATATTTTACTAGTTAGACCAGGCATTTAACAACCGAAGTTCTGGATCTTAATGAGGATTTATTGTCTTTCCGCAACCGGACAACGTCCGCTCTGGGCGTCAGACATAATTCAGCATTATGTCATTTTATTGCAAACAAAAGGAATAGCAACAATATGCATGAAGCGTAGATTCCAACAGTTTAAAAGAAAACAGACAAATGGTACACGAAGCCAGACACATGAAGAAGTGGTAATTTGAGGCGAAACGGTTGCAGCTGTTGGGATGATTGCAAGCGCTACACATTCGGAGGCAGAACATCAGTCGGAGTTGTCATGCACGCAATCGGCGAAGGGGCAAAACCGAAAACCGCACTGAATTCCCGGCATCATGGTCTTGTACAATTGTACAAACATGTACAATAATTAAAACAGGACAGCCTCGCACTCCATTTACGGGAGTGTCGCGTCATCGGCAGATATAACGTGGACAACCTCGCACTCCATTACAGAGTATCGCATCATCGGTACATACTTATAACATCGGTCGAAGCCGCTCGCTAGCAATTAAGAGAACAATGACATTGTTTACTCTATATACTCTATACAGATATAGAAACAATGCACTATTGTTCTCTTAATTACTAGCGAGTGGCTTCGCATCGGTACATCGGTACAGCAACACAACTACCCCGAAGCCGCAGCAAAGAAAAGAGCAGTTGTTAAGAAAGCTGGTACTGAAATGGCATTAGGAAACACTGCATACATGAAACTGTACCACAGGCAGAAACGATACGTCACAAACATTAGTGAAGGGTGCAAGTGTTTCTTGGTCCAATCGAGCTTTTCCCATTCGATGAGGTGATACATGTTCCGTACCTGATAACGGGAAGTGAGTGTCTTGTTACAGCGGAGCACCACCACCGGATTGGGTTCAACACCCGGATCACATTAAGAGATGCTGATTCTGCGTTACGGCTGTTATGTAATCAACAAGCGTAGAAACCGGGAACAAGACAAGGTTAGCAAGGCAAGGTTGAGTCTGGAACATGTACAAAGTACACAGAGCAAGCTATCCGCAAGATGCACGTTTAATTTATGAACAAGCATGATTGCTAAGGCTCTACTTTCAAACCTTACAGATTCATTTCAAATTCTAGATGCATTAACATGGTTGATGAACAGGGTTGGTCATCATGTTTCCGGATGAATTATTTTGAAATTTGATAGGAAAATGATGTGCAATTTACTGAGAAAAGTTAACACCTGTTAAAAGCGCGAATAATCTCAATAAGGCTTCTTTAAGGTGCGTTAAACACGAAACCAGCCAGACTGCGGCGACCACGATGAGGCTCAGATGACAAAGTATAATCGGAGGGGCACGTTGCTGTTTAAAGCTAAGTAATACATTTTCGCTATTCGGTTGTTCTGTTGCGAAACGGAAGTCTTGTACCTCATACGGTGCATAATCTAGCCGTTAGTTCTGCACCACTATTATGGGAAGATTACGTGCAGATGAATTTCGCTGAAATCGCTTAATTAACCTCATAAGACTCTTGGCAATCTAATCTGTCCTGCTAATTTGTGCAAGTGTATGTAGAAACTGATGACACTACGCACCGACTCTCCAGAACATGCCTGGGCTAAAATGTATGCACAAAATCAAATGTCGCCTATATTGATTTTCTGCGATACGGAAATGCGATTCTAAACAACAAACACATCCGAGCGCGGACAGGCTAACGGAATGCGGTGGTTTTTAGATTTTCGGCATCAATCCGGATTCCAGAATCACATTAAAATCATCTCTACGCGGTTTTGTCGATAGACTTAGGCACGATGGCAGTCACTGGGGATTTGCTAAACATTCGTTTGACACACTCCCGGCAGTCCTTGTTCAAAGCAAAAAACAGGACCTAATACAACAGCGATAAAGATTTACAAAGAAGGTTACTGCAGACTACGTTGTTCCAAAAACTGCTGTAGAGCAGATACATAATGATCTACCTGCTACGCCTTGTGTGATGATAATAGCCTTTTCAAAACTGACAAGCTTTTGAAAATGTTACACCGTACACTAACCGGTGTGGATAGATATCCTGAACAAAAAAACTGTCGCATCCATTGCCGTGTCACAGGATCCCCGGAGTATTCCTTCGCGAAGAAGGACTGAAAAACAGGAATGCTAGAAAAGCACAGTGTGTGTACCAGTGTCATCCCGAACGTCAACTGGGCCAATCGGAGTCTGTGGCGAAAAATTCTCAACTCCTTTGAAAGGTCACATGGTGTGTTCTCGATTTGCCGGTTCCGTTTAACTGCAACGTTGAGGAACAGCATTATGTAAAACAATCCAGCCAGTGACAGGGGGAGATAGGTGTTAAACACGTTAGCGACTACAAAACTGATGGCAGGGTGGATAAAATTGCACAATCCAAAGGTGGCTGTGGACCAAATCCACCGTCACCTCCCATGTAAAAGTACAAATGGTCGAAAAGTCCAATCGCCCGAACAGTAATGATGAGACTTATGTTGACTCTGCGCCGATTCCATCTTCGATAGCTGTGGGGTATGGCTACGGCCACAAACCGATTCACTGCCAATAGAAATAATCCCCACAAACCGGCGGTCATTGTGGTCATGTAAACGAACATGTAATGCGTACAAAACGCCGTGGAGAAGTGGTAGTCGTACTGGGATAGAATAAACTGGACAATGAACAGCGGCCAATGGATCACTGTTAACTGGCATTCCGTCGCAAGTTCGTGGAGAATTAGTAGTTTTGCTCCATTAAACTGGGACTTTTGTTGAAGTATTACTACGATTAACAGTGCCTGTAAAATGCATGTAAAGATACACAGGCAGAATGAGATCCCAACGAACGTGATGAAGCGGAATGGTGTTTCTTGGTGCAAGAAGACCCGTCCGTCTCGCCTGGTTGCTGACAAGTTTGCTGTTGTGTTCATCATATACACAGACCGTTTGATGCAAGCTGCAACGAACGGATCACGCGTGGATATTTATGAACGGGTATGTTATAATAATTCAAAAGACTGCCACAGGTATGCAATTTGATACGGTAAATGTCATTCGGTTATACGATCGCATCCTGTTATGCTGTGACGTACTGCAGACTGACCACTTTATCGAGAAACAACTGTGATTGGATTAATCGCAAAATAAGCTGATTGCAATACCCGCCTTAAGAATTAGCAGTGGTACCTTCAGTTAGAACACCATACATCGCACTGCATTGATTATAATAATGTAACGAAGATACACTGGACTCTGTACATGATCCCGTCCGTGTTCCGTCCGTCGAAGCTCCATTTTCAACAGGCAGCACCTTCCTGTATAATGAACGTCCGATGTCGAAACATCATATTCGCAACTGAACTTGCTTGCTTGAACTCGGCAGACAGATGATACTGTGAAACAAGCATTTTCTGACGCGAACCCCAGTCACGGTGAATGATGCAGAAATTTGGGGTGTCCTCAAAGAGCCGTAAAGAACTTTTCCGAACCATTCCAGGGTGATTGGCCCAGCAGAATTTCCAATGACAGAAATTAACACTACGAAATGCTTTTGGTTTTAGGCTTCATATTATTGTACGGTACGGATCCATCCATTTCCTATTCGAACCCTACGAGCGGAAAATTTTGGAACGTGGAGGTTTCCCTCGGACAAACTAGATCTCTTGAGATCGTCTCTGTTCGGTCCACCTCTGCGATTACACTCCCAGCTGCCGTTCAGCCGGTGCAGGTTGGAAGATGCATAACGAGCATGTTTTCTCTCCCAGCACACCAGGATCTTGCCTCCGTAAACAAACAAGCCCCGACTCTGATGCACACGATACCAGCTTAAACATTTCGTCCGAAAACGCTTACCCCTTTGCTGCAGGCTACAGGATGTTAGCAAGTATTACATTAAATCTGTTCCTGTAAATCATGGGGCCATGAAACGTCGTCTGTACTTCTGGCGATCTCCGGTGAGTGTACTCGAGCATGAGGTTTCCCGTTTGCTATTTTGAACCAGATATTTGAATTTGTACATGTGACCAGTAACCTACGGTTGTTATGCCGAAAGATAGCATTCCACTTTGAAAATTTGTACCAGGTACTTGGCAGCTGGCCTCTGTTTTTTGGGTGTGGACAACAGAAGGTATGATAGGCTTACAAATGAATGGAATAAAGAGTAAGGGAAGTTACTGGCGGAAAAGTAGTTTTTTATGGAGATCATATTTTCGCCCGTTGGATTTTACTCGTGAATACATGCAAAATGAGTTTGGAGCATTACACACGAATTTCGCAAATACAGTAGGCATGCAAAAGCGTCGCAAAAAATATTATTGACGACGAGAAACAACGGCGCACGTAAAATCGCATTTCAATGACATACAGATAATGCACTGCTAATTCTGTGCTGTGATATGAATACAACGCAGTGAATGCACAAACACGTTTGAAAGCTTGTAGTCTAGCCAAAAAACCAAGTAAAGCTGGCAAGGGCAACAGCGAACAAACCAAACTTCAGCCCCAAAGCCGATCAAAACCCTGATGTTTCGTCAGGAACTCTTCGTCACCTTTCTGGCGGGATGGTGGGCTTCGTTGATATCTATCCGAATCGTTACGGGAATAGCTGGGTATATGGCGTTTGGCCAAGGATGATTCTCGGATTCGGCATACCAACAGTCTGGTGCGTCACATTTGGCTTTCGGATCCTTAGTTTTCGTAAGGTTCCCACGAGCGTTCCACAGTTGAACCTGCAAAATGAAAATATATTAGAATTAGGAAGATTTGATCATTTGCGGAGTATTTCTGAAGATTTGGGTTTCACTATAAACAATGACTGCTTCAATTGATTTCACTATATAACTACTCAAAAAGTCATTTCACCTAATAACCTGTACCTTATTAATGCTGCCCACAGCAGTGTCCACAGCAGTGCCCACTGCCCAGAGTCTTCGAATCTCCGACGTACGCCGAGAACCTTTGCTGTGACCTGCTCTCCACCATTACGCCTATTATGCTCTTTTCCCGATGCTGCACTATCTTCGGTATGCTTGAAGTGGCAATGTTTGTCGAACCAACAGCGCTTCTCCCCACCATCAAGCCCATCCGATCTCTTTTCCAGGTACGCCTCGCTGTCTTCGGGATGCTTGAAATGGCAAAGTTTGCCAAACCAGCAACGGCCGGTGGTTCGCAGATGAATCTCAGTCTTGAACTTGTTATTCTTCTCGCGGGTGATGCATCCAGGAGGAGCTTGATCAGTGCGCATGATATTGTACCCGGAGTAGCGCGTTTCCAACCGACTGGTTCTGGACCGGAACATCTCGACGATGACCGCGATAACACACTAATCACATCCGTACAGCAAGTTACTGGTAATCAAAAGGGACAAAATGTACACAATAACCAAAAATCGAAAAATTTCGTTCCCACTATTACAGCACAGTAAACGTGCGACGCAGTGGTACATATATTCGATTTTGGCCGTCAGAAGTCGTGCGAAATCACTCTAGCCGGTGCAGCCAATCAGCGTCCTGGTACCGAATTGCGATTGGCTGGAGGAGCAAATCAGGAACATTCTCGCGCAGATGTGCAGGAATCCTTTCAGCTTCTGTGGGAGCAGGTTTATGCCAGATCAGACAAGTTACGCGATTTCGTTTCAGCGTGACTTTATGCAGAGAATTATCTAGCATTCTGGTTTGAACCACCCAGAACGGTTCCATCCAGAACTCCAGTTACTTCATCTTTTAGCATATTTCTGGATTAAACCCACCTATATACTGTAGGTACGTACATGCCTTCACAGAAATCCAAAGGCACCGGTTCCCATAAAACGAAAATATGTCCAGAGTTAATCCAATTAAAGAAGTGAGAACAGGCAGTTGCAAAAAAAGCGCGACAGAATTTTTCAGATAACAGAGACCTTTGCATCTGCAGATAACAGAGACCTTAGGTACTTCGATGTTGGTGCTATTTGGATCAAAAGAATATTCTTGACTGTTTGCTGCCAATCGCCGCTGTCGATCACTGTACTTCTTCCAACAAAACGTCCTCACAAAAAATCTCGTCTTGCGCAGCAGCGCATGACGACTTTTTTGCCAAGAAACAGGGTACGAACTCACTACGATGACACCCTCGCACATTTTGGACAAGATACCGTAAACCGTTATGGCTTTCCCGCCGCTTTAAACCCGAGTCGGATGGTGCACTGTGACTGTTTACGTGCGCTTATGTACGAGTACTGTTTGGGAAGGGTTGCATTGAATGCTAAAATATGACTGTGTTTGTGCGCTATAAGCGTAGCGGTATTGTGTTTGCTTTCGCGCTTCGCAGTCGAAATTGTAGTAGCTTTTTCAGGAAACTGGAAGCCTGGAGCTGTGGCAAGATCTGCATTACAACTGTGTATTTTTTGTTCACTGTTTTCCCAGTTATGGCGTAAGTTAATTTAAATTATCTCGGATGCAGCTGTTCGCAGTTCGCACGCAGGAATCCTTCTGCAGCTCTACGAGTACGCATTATCAGGAGTTACGTATGTATCGGTGCAGCAGAATACAGCAGAAGTGCAAAGCCCAATACTCAGTCTACAGAAGAAGTGAAATAGCAGGTGAGTGCCTTTTACCAAGTGGTGGAAGGGAATACTGCCAACCCACTTCAGAATCGGTGCGAGCAACCTTGCCGCTTATGTGCTATTATGCTGAGTCTATGCGAAAACAGTTTGCATTTTTAAGAGCACTTCGTGGACGTACTTGTACTTGTATTATGCCGTGCAAGGGAATTGGCTGGCAGCCACTCCGGAATGTTCCAAGAAAGCGAAGTTTCAAAGTGGCCGCAGTTGGTATAAAAACGACCGATCGGCCGATATGCAGAACCATTTTTCAGTCACAATACGTAAATTTGACATACCAGCAGTATAATAAGCTTTTCGAGATACCTTGTGGTACTTGTAATACAATCATCGGTTTCAACAAAAAACATCTGACAAAAGGAGTCGGCCGTACGACAAAGTGGCGGGTCGACAAACCGGTTTTCACGATGGGAATGTTTGCATACAACATTCTATCTCGTCCAAATGATGATCATGAGGCTGATCTGAATCGTCTGCTAATCATGGTGGAAGATGGCATCTTGCAGTCTACGGGAACAGTGGCCAATTTAACACAAGCCATCCAGGGTCTCGTGCGAAAGAATAGTCGGCCTTGTTCGCTGGTACTCGAACAGGGCCGCGTATTCCTCCGCATTGAGCGAGGAGCTCGCAGTCCAAGCATTATTTACTGTCCTTTGGATCAGCAGTTAAAAATCTAACTTTTAGTAGCATTATATTCATTCTAATGCTAATAAAAGTAAGATTAATTGGAACCACTAGTTGAAAACGATTCTGTTCAGGCTGTAAGAGGTTTATCGCTGCGGTAACCATTATGTCCACAACAGGGGGCACCATTTTGCACATCGGCTATAATATCGCCCGGTGTGCAAAATGGTGCCCCATTGTTGTGGACAATTTCGGAGAAGGTCACCGACTGATATTTCGTAGGTATGACTTTATAATGCGCCAAGATTGCTGCGTTGTGGTAGGTTCTCTTTTAGCTTGCCTTTGATTTTTGAATAGCCTGGTTGTCCATCAAGTTTTGTACTTTGTGTAGAAGAGATGCAAGTGCTTAAGGCCAGACTCCGGTCAAATCGGAGGTTTTGCGCAACGGAGTGCCACTACGCGGATGTGGACACTAAAAAACACCCATACAAAGCTTTTAGAAGTGAAAAGATGGATCTCCATTGGCTTTTTGTGCGCGCAATGAGCGGTTGTTCTGCAATACGGTCAAAAAGTTTAAACAGAAATGCCGCTTTGAAAATCCACGGTTTGTTTGGATTTGTTTGGACGAATCCATCCGATTTGTTTGGACGATATCAATCAAAGACCTATAATACGGACCCCAGGGTCAAAAAACCCAAACAACCAAATCAAATCATGCAAAACCGACAACACCACTAGGTCGGCCATAGTTGAAAACTGTGTCACATGATCTTTTATTATATCAAAGTCTGACCCGGCACAGTACACATAACTTCAAATCACACTGAGTGGTAATTCTTACCGCAAGGGTTACTGTAAAAGACAAACCAAACCATAGTGATAATATTACATAGTAATAATATTATTATACCGTTGCTTAGAGGGAAATTAACTGCAATTATAAACGAAGTAAATTAAGTATCCAGTAACCGCGGCATTTATATTGAACCAGCATTTACCAGCATTAAAAAACTCATATCAGAAAAAACCGCTAACACCACTAGATTCACCATAGTCGAAAACGGCGTCACATCCAGTACAAAGCCGATAACGTGCCGTATTTAATTGTAACTCAACGGAAAAATCTACTGCCGTGATTCAGTACCGAAACTTGATCTAATTATCCAGACAAAAAAAAGGAATAAGACAAAACTGTCAATTTCGATACGGAGAACGGAACAGTACATTTTACAGCAAAATTGTCCTTTATTACAGAATGCTCAACTGGGAGCAAACGAAACCAAAATAATACGGAACAACAGTTACTGATTAATGGAGTGTCGTGACCAAAAGAACTGTCCAGTTTGCTGCAGTTCGGTAAAAATAATTCGGATATGTACGAATTATTATGCGATATGATTTTTTAGCGTTGAATCCGACCTGAAGCAAAGCGAAACATAACTAAGATGTTTGTTTGCCACTGGCAGAACATTTGACCGGAACCCGAACACGAAAAAATATCAAAATAGGATAATTCATTTAAGATCAGCAATGCCCGACCTGGAGCGAACCGGATTAACAAACTATCAGAAACGTCAGACCCATAGAAACGGGGAAAACATCAGTAACTTTAAAAGCTCGCAGCCTCGCCGTCTTGCTTCGAGATGAACGTATGATCTAAAGCAGAGTGATGCAAAGAGTAATCCAAAACAACTGACTGCTCTCTTAGTTAGTAACAGACGTTTGGCCGGAAGCAGGACTGAAAGAAAACAACATCCAAGCGGCATATATTGTCTAAGATCGGAGTGGCCGATCTAAAGAAAACCGAAATGACGAAACTATTCGAAACGTCTGGCCGATCGAACATTAGAAGCTCGCTAGATTTTATAATAACGAATGATCTGGAGCACAGCGATATGAAAGCGCCCCGAAAAATGGACTCCTCCTTTTAGTATCGTGCGTTTGACCGAAAGCAGAACAAAACGAAAACCCCCGAATGGCCCATTTTGTCTGAGATTAGGAGTGTCCGACCCGGAGCGAACCGAAATAACGAAACTATTGGAAACGTCTGATCGTTTCATACCGCGTTGGTCAGAAAGCGTCCTAGCTGCTGAAACATATAAATTACACGTAGATCACAAGAACCGCTGAGGCGGCAGCCGAAGCCGTTTCTTGTATCAATAAATGCGCATAAATGAGATGATCATTCTGAACCCGTTTCAGCCGGAACGTACGGCTGTGAAATTTAAAACTGAATTTAAAATTTTTGAAATTCTTTTTAAAATTTCACACCCGTCCGTTCCGGCTGAAACTAGT
Source organism: Paramacrobiotus richtersi (assembly GCA_034698045.1). Lineage (NCBI taxonomy): Eukaryota > Metazoa > Tardigrada > Eutardigrada > Parachela > Macrobiotidae > Paramacrobiotus > Paramacrobiotus richtersi. The sequence continues at coordinate 27,363 of JAQGAU010000306.1, forward strand.
TCAGAATGATCATCTCATTTATGCGCATTTATTGATATATCGTCCTAACAAATCCGATGGAAACGTGGGTTTTCAAAGCGGCATCTCTGTACAAACTTTTTGACCATATTACAGAACAACCGCTCCTTGCGCGCACTAACGGACAAAAGGACAATGGAGGTCCATCTTTTCACTTTCGAACTATTGTACGGATGTTGTCTGTTGTCTACATCCATGCACTGGCAACATCAACTGCAAACCCGTCGGTTCAACCGGAAATTCCCCTCGAGCAAGAAAGTTCTTAATCTAGTCCCCGCTGTTGCACAGTCCACGGAGGCTTCCCATTGATAGGGCATTCGGAGAACGAGGTACGCTGGTATAAGGCGCATCGGAGTTATGTTACGTAAACATCTTCTGGTACATATTGTATTATAATTTCTGTGTGGCTAAGAAACTAAACGTGATTCAAAACATTGTACAGAACGGGCGAGGTCGGATCAGATTACGCCTTTCCCGTGCCCGGGCCTATTACGTAACGTGTTACGATACGAAGACATCATTGTTATCTGCTCCGCCGTTGTATTACCACCCACTTACAAAGCGGTGGCACGTATCAACAGTTCTGCCTGTTTCAGTGTTGCATCAATACTTAACTGCATACCATAATTGCATACTAAATTAACTGGTACGAATGCCAATTACAGTTCGCTCCCGGGTGTTGAGGTTGTAATAACCGTGCAATGTTGAAGGAAATATTACGCTTTGTTGACGCTTTGCTGATGCGCCATTAAGATGGAGTTCCATAAATGATCGCTCTACAAGATTACAAAACAGGAATAGTGTTATCCTTTATCACACAACAGCATGCAGCCTTCTGAAGCAGAAATAGCTATATCGACAGTTACGAATCACTCAGAAACCGCAGTTGCCAACACCGTACCGTTTGCATAATTTTATACAGATGGTAGCCGCGATACTCTCAAATGTCATGATGACGCAATCTCACTCTCTCACGGGAGGTGCGGAAGAATAATGCGCTGCCCTTCCGGAGATTTCTGAACATAATGGTTACCTTTTCAGCTGATTTCGGTATATGCAAGAGGAAGCGCCATTATACTCCGGTTACGCTAAGAAAGACTAGAGGAAACAGTTATCCTTCAACCCCAAATAGCAGAGATACTGACCGGCTTTCACATTGAAAGGTTCTTGAAATACGCTCACCGCCAGCTTGAGCGTGGTACGCTGTACTTCGTCCCAATAAACCGCCTTTGCATAAATATGCACCTTACACATTGTGCCATGCTTCCACGTGAAAATGGGCATGAAGACGCCCTCGGACATTCTGGGATCTGTATATACAGCTGCGATTTGTCCACCGCCTTTCCACGAGATGTATATTTACAAAGTCTGCGGTTTTCTTAACTTACAAGGGTCGTCGGTGCGCTCATGCAACATGTGCATATCGGCGAGAACACCTTATTTCAAACTACACAGGAGTTACCGCTTCGGTAGTTCGTTTTTGACGGTTTAACGGTCGAAGCCTCTGCTGACACAGCCGAGAGCAAGTCTTACAAAGACCAACTAATATCTGCGATTTGTACCCGCAAATGTATGATAATGTACAGCGCAAGTCAAAACTCGTCCGCCGGATACTGGGATGTCAGCAGTACTTCCGCGCCGTTTGTGCAACGACCAGTGAATACGACGAACGAGAACAGCCTATCCGCAATTTCCGTTTCCATAACTGCAGTCAGCCTGGTGCTTAATTGCGGCGCACTTGTCGACTTGATATTCCAGAAAACCACGAGGACACCCTTCATCATCTACGTAATTATTCTTTTATGCAGTAATATAATGTACCTGGGTATACATGGAACTTTGGCGTTTCTAACACAATCATTCAGTAACTGGCGGATCGGACATCCAGCCTGTTCCGTACACATCTACAACCGTTATATCATGAATCCCATTGTGCTCCACATCCACCTGATGATAGGTATCAATCGTGGATGGGCGTTGACCTTTCCGATATCTTACAAAACCTTGCACACATTGAAATTCGCCGGAATGATCTGTCTGGCAATGATCCTGTACATTCATATCTGCCAACTACCCGGATTTATCTTAGACGCAGCATGTTACCGCCTGCCCCTGAGTAGGGGATGCTGGGTCAACACCAGTCAGCAGTTCGCATGGGAAATATTCACAACATTCTGGATCTACTCACCAAAGCTGCTGATTCCTCTGTCATATCCGTTTCTTGTGTGGAAATGGGTACGAATGAGAATCGCCCGGACGGCTAGATCAGCCGTTACACCGGGAAGCAACGTTGGTCAATCAGAGAAAGTGGAGAGCCAGCTAACTGCACCACCAAGAAGAACACAACGAAATCGCACTCGTCCATTCATTATTGTGTTGACGCTCATGACGTTTTCGACACTCATAACATGGACGCTTAGTTTTGTGTACTACTGTATGGTGCGCTTCGGCTACCCGACGGACCGACTGGCCATCCTGAACACCGTACAAAGTGCAGTTAGTCCCTTTCAAGCCCTGGTCGATCCGCTAATCTTTTGTCTCGGTAGCAGCAATTTGAACAAATATGTTACCGGCAGATGGAAACAACGAATAAACGATCAAAAAGTGGCGTCAACTGTAAACGATCGAAAGGTCACATCCACTGTGTAGTTTTTTTCTTTTCTGGTGTTGGTTAGTGATATATACCTGACTGTTGTTCATGGCGGTGTATTAAACTTTTTCTCATCTAAATGTTCTCTGTAACACTAACCCTCCAGTTAACAGCCATTAAATTACAACAAATGGTATCAAGTAAAATTTATCTACTGTCCAGAATCCAACTTACAATTAGCTTACGCACAAACTTGCGGTTAGCTTCATTTGACTGCCACAAAAGAAGTAACATTTTAGATCACAAAAGCCGACATCTTTTGCTGTAGGCTAAAACGTTGGCTGTACAACTCTTAAGAATTTCCATCAAAACATAATTTTGTTCGCTTGTAAAACAATTTGTTTCACCGCAAATTCAGCTGTTGACAAAGCGGCTACAGGCAGCAACATACTTCGGTAGCAAAGAGGTTCATTTGAGATCGAGCCGTGCCAAAGTCTGTCCGACGGGCCAACAGTTGGAAGGGATAGATCTACAGTAGTTAAACGGCTCAATGGTATGAAGACTTACCGAAACTTCAATCTTATTATCGAAGTGTGAAGTAACGTTTCCCGGTTGTCGAAAGCTTAAGCAGTTTCTTGGTTAACGTTTATAATCCCTCTCGTTTTATTGTAATTACAAGTACAAGTAACGAACCAGTCGTCAGAAATTGGATGGTGAGCTAGCTAACAGTCTGCTGTAAAAACAGCATCATTTACATAATAACTGTACATACAGTTTTTCAAACGTTAAGGAAAGCAAACGTTTTTCTCGATGGAAACGAAAAACTGAAAACTCTACGCTTCAACGTAATTTTGTACGGCACTGCCGACTTCTCGACGACGCACACGTAGCTTCCATAAGGCAACGGCGTAGGCTTGAACCGTCTTGCTCTGAGCACACACAATCAGCGGATCCATCATGGCTTGAACCGGATTCAGCGCCAACTGTATCTTGTTCAGCATCTCCAATCTGTTTGTCGGAAGGCAAATCGCCAGTGTGTATGTGAACCATATTCTGCGGTTACATGGTGCGCAGAAGGATCCGAAGTGATAAAAAACCCCGAAAAGTTGAAAGAATTGTTTGCGGCCATTTTTGTTACCACTCCCTTAGTTTTCGGCTGGCGACTGATCAACTTTAATGTTCAATATTGCTAACAGTCAACTGCTTATCTTCCTCGTCGATTTGGGCGGGAAAGTTAAACTTGCACATAAGAACTGATCGTCCGCAGTGTAATAAAACTAGGTAATCGCACTCCGCTTTGCTGCGATAAAAGACCGGAGCGAACGGAAAATAACGGACTTATGCGTAGTAACATTAACTGTTAAAGTTTCATCAAAATAAATGTTTTGTAGACGGCAATACGTGTAAATGTTAAACACTTAAAGTTGAAAACGATGCAGAATAAAATTAAGGTACACCCATCACGGCGAGACTGAAACAGACGGGCCTATCTGAGCCCTTTCCTTTACATGTAAAGGAAAGGGC
>JAQGAU010000307.1:0-31452 GCA_034698045.1 Paramacrobiotus richtersi
GTCGTGGCTCCGTGTCGTAACGACACGGTGCAGTTTTCTCGTCGACGGGTGTCGCTTCCATCGGCGACGACGACGATGGGTTTTTTGTTGGGACAGTCGTGTCGAGGTCAACCGGTACACCATTTTGGTCGAAGTCGATCATGCTGGGGTTGGTGCCAGCATTCGCTTCCATGATTGTCGTATCTTTGACGCTGGTCGGTTCGACGAAGGAGCTGTCAGGCGATGAACGGGGGGAGTCCCTATCGGGAACATCCTCAACTGTTAGCTGGGAAGAAGCAAAACGTTGGGCCGAAACATTGGTCGTGCGTACGTTGCTCACTTCAGTCGCTGCGTTGATACGCGGATCGCTGTGGAAGCTCTCGCTATCGGCGAGACTTTCGGTGCTTTGCGCAGAGTTGGAATTATTCGATGTGAATTGCGTAGACGTGGAGTTGAGACGTGCGTACGAGATGTTGGGCGTCGTCGGTCGTTGAACCGGAAAAACGCAGTAGTTTTGTCGAAAGACGTCGTTGTGGTATCCGTTGGGATAATCCATCGTTGGGATCTCTGGTAAGTTCCACCAGGCACCTTCGTCTACATCGTTTGTCAACGTTGCTTCCCATCGCGTTTCTTCGTGCGACGAGGCATGACCTTCTGATGTGGTAAACAGTTGGGACGACGTATCGTAGTAGACGTCCACACTCACGATCGGTGAGTGAGTTGAGGAGGTGTGTTGGGAGACGGATACTGATGGGACGCCCTCGCTCACTTTCGGTGACGGGTACGTCGTGTCGTGAACCGTAGACGAAACGGACATGAAGGGGGCATCCGATCGTTGTGTCGGTGTGCCGCGTGACGAGGCGCCGACATCGTTGATCGTTGTTAATGACGAAGACGGGAACGCGCTGTCGTTATCCGCAAGTCGTGTCGGTTGGGACAATTTGCCGTTGGGCACGCAGGCGTCGGGGCGCACGGGCGCACGATCGATGGGCTCACGGGCGCTTAGGCGCACGGGCACTAAGTCGTTGGGCTCACGGGCGCTCGGGCGCACGGGCGTTGAATCGTTGGGCTCACGGGCACTCGAACGTACGAACGTTGAGTCGATGGGCTCACGTTGGGCGCGTGACGAGTCGCTTTGACGATTCGTTGTCGTGGTCGAAGTCGCGGTTGTCGTGTCGACGTCGACGTGTCGCAAGCGATGGGCTTTCGATGTCTCGTTGGGCGATGTCATCGTGTGTGACAACGTCGTAGCGGTCGTCGTTTGTGACTCCGTCGTCGCGTTGAGCGAAACTGACGAGTCGGTTAACGAAGCGATGCTGATGTCGTTCGTCGGGAAAGAAGCGGTATCCGTAGCGGCATCGTGAAGTCGGCTTCGTATGCCGCCTTGCGGCGCGCTGACGGGATCCATAGAAGGGGATTTCGTGGCGGTCTCGTGAGGTCGGGTCGGTGTGCCGCCTCGCGGAGCGCTGACGTGATCCAATAACAAAATGGTCGTGGCGATGTCGACATGTCGTCTCGACGTGGCGTGCGTTGAGCCGCTGAAATGGTCGTTCGTTGACGAAAGTTGGGAGACGTGTGTCGTGTCGTGACCTTTCGACGTGTCGTCGTGACCTTTTAACGAATCGTTGTCAAGTGGTGGCACGATGGGACTTAGTCGATTTTCCGCATCGCTGAGTGTCGGTTGAGGAATCGTTGTCAAACGTCGTACCGTGTCGGGATTTTCACCGTCGAACGTAACTCTGTCGGAGTACGCGTTCGTCGTCATGTCGTGTCGTTTCGACGAATCGTCGAACGTAGGGAACGTCGTGGCAGTCTCGTGAGGTCGGGTCGGTGTGCCGCCTCGCGGAGCGCTGACGTGATCCAATGACGGGATGGTCGTGTCGACATCGACATGTCGTCTCGACGTGCCGTGCGTAGGGCCGCTGAAATGGTCGTTCGTGGACGAATGTGGGGAGACGTATGTCGAGTCGTCGTGACCTTTTGACGAATCGTTGTCGAGTCGTGGCACGATGGGACTTAGTCGATTTTTGTCGTCGCCGCACGTAACTCTATCGGAGTACGCGTTCGTTGTCGTTATCGAAGCGGACGTCGCGGCGGCATCGTCCACATGTCGCATCGGTTGGGCGCTGGACGGGATGCTGGGAATGTCGTTTGTTGACGAGTCGGTGGGACTTTTCGTGGTCGAGTCGTCGGGATTGTCGGGGATCTGACGTTTTTCGTCGTCGCCGCACGTCGGTTGACGAGTCGTGGTCGAACGTCGTATCGTGTCGGGACTTTGACGTTTTTTACCTTCGCCGCACGTAACTCTGTCGGAGTACGCGTTCGTCATCATGTCGTGTCGTTTCGACGAATCGTTGGGCAATCCGATGTCGGTTGACGTTGTCGAAGCGGACGTCGCGGCGGCATCGTCCACGTGTCGCATCAGTTGGGCACCAGACGGGAGGCTGAAGATGTTGCTTGACGGGTAAGCGGTCGTCGTTGCGGCATCACGATGTCGTGTCGATCGGGCGCCTGACGAGTCGCTGGGATTGTCGTTTGTTGAGGAAGCGGTCGCCGTGTCGGCATCCCGATGTCGTGTCGGTCGGGTGCGTGACGGGTCGCTGGTAATGTCGTGGGACGGGTAAGCGCTCGTCGTTGCGGCATCCGATCGTTGCATCAGTCGGGCGCCTGACGAGTCGCTGAAAATGTCATTCGTGGACGCGTCGACGAGTCGTGTCGTGTTGGGACTTGGACGATTTTCTTCATCGGCGAGCACGATTCTATCGGAATCTGCGTTGGTCGTCGCCGTGATCGTTTTTTGGTCGTAAATGTCGAATTTGAAGAGGAAATCGTCATAGTCGTCGTTGTCGTAAAAATACGCGTCGACAAAAATTTCGAAGAATCGTCGAAATGCTGTAAGCTTACGACATACGCTACCTGCATAGCCCGTAACGTACCCGTATGATGACGTAGGTTGTTTACTGGCTGGTGCGTTGACCTGTGACGTAGGCGTCTGGCTCGAAAATTTTTCGAAGGGAGACGTGTGCAAAAGCGCAAATTCTGCAGAAGCTGATGACGTCACGCTTGTTGATTTTTCGTCGAAATCCGTCGTTTGTCGATTATCTTCAGCCTGAACGATGGGAATACGTGAAAGTTGATTCTTTTCCGTATTTCTGTCGTTCGTAGAATTATTGTAGGGATTAGATGGCAGCGACATGAAGGGAAACGCATGATTTTGTTGATCGTGGTTCCGTCGTGTCGTCTCGCTGTAGTTCATGTTGTGGCGAATGGTCGAGCAGGGATTCGTCGTCTGCGCCAGGTTGTTGTCGTGGCCGTCAGCGAAGAGAATTTGTCGATCCGAACGCGGCGTAGTTGGCGAAAGATCTGTTGGGTCCATGTTGGGCATACGGCGGTACAGCGAACTTTCCATGGTGACCTGCAATTAGCCACTTACAGTCTTTTTCTTGGAAGAACCGTCGTCGTCGTTGCTCCACGCTCTTTCTCCACTCTGTCCTAACGTCTGGACGTGTTGGGAAGGGACAAAAACAAGGGAGACCTCCGCGCTACTGCTACCATAAGAGAAGAGCGTCCTGCTGGACGTCCTCCAGGGGAAAGAACACCAAGAAAGACGAGGGCGAAACGAGATAAGGTCAATACTTTATCGAGTAAGCCAAATCGTCTGCGCATACATCAAGAGGCAAAAGGTCATCGACCAAATCTAACACTAACAGAGGCAAACACTGCTGATCCAGGAATGCGACCGTGCGCGAGGATGGTCGTGATGAACTGATGATCAGCAGTGCGAGAGCGTGCAGGAGGCCGAACCGAGTCGGAACCTGTGCGCAACTCGTGTCGAGTCAGCCACGGTCGAGTCGGAGTCGGAATCCGTATCGACGTCTCTCACACTGGCATAAAGATTTGCCATGTCAACCAAGGTGTTAACTTTATCTTGAGGCAACCGCAGCTCTTCCTTTACTGAATCCACAATAATGCCAAGAAACTGGATGACCTGATTGGGACCGTTGACATTTGGCCAGTTAATGGAAAACCCGAGACGTACCAGCAGGCCAATCAGAGCTTGTTGTGAGCTAATGCACAACTCAATCGTTTCCGCAATAACCAGGAAGTCGTCGAGGTAACATATGACCTTATAACCTTTTCTTCTAAGCATGCGCGCAACAGCAGATGATATCCGATTAAAAATGGATGGCGCGCAGGCCAATCCGAAGCACAAGCAATTGTCAACCAGATAAACATTCTTGTCACCAATACACCAACTGAAAATGGACGACTGATGTGGATCGAAGCGCGGAGAGGCAGTTTATATACGGAGGTCAGCTAGTCGCTTGTCCATTGTTTCGTCCCTGGCTGGTCACTTGCCACCGGGTCCAGGCCGAATCTGGAACGATCTGTCTTGGTGGAAGAAGGTCAAGTTGATCGCGCCCCACTTATAAACGGATTTCTATTATGAAATCCTTTCCTTTACATATCTCCTTCGCCGAGCTTTTTGTACTGTTCAGTGACTCTGCTTTCTAGCCATTGCAGTACACTGAGGAAAAACTGCTCGATTTTCTGATACCGAACATGGCTGCATAAAACGCCGATAAGCAAGCAAAATTCACATCAAAGAAAAATATAGTGCAGCTGCCACTTTTGCTGCTTAGACTGTGCCTATAGAGCATGCCATCATATAATAAGGGACGAACAGTTCATGTTGGCGATATTACATACCCATAGTTTCCGATTTATCATTATAATCAGCAGTCAATTTTATCAATCGCACTGTTTTCCAACAATATTACTATCTCCAGCTGCATTTCGAATTTGTCTATTTCTAATCCAACGTTGGCATACCATTATTTGAGCACAGTGGAACTCTTGCTTACAAATAATCAGAAGTACTACGCGCGAAACATCATCAGATAATGTTTTGGAGGATAATCATTTTGGAGGATAATCATTTTGGAGGATATAATTACTGCATTCGGCCCCATGTGCCCTCACTACAAGTCCCGTCCCGAATCTCTGAATGTGCAGTTTCATCGCTTTCCTTAGAAACTACACGATCCCACGGCTGATATGCCAGTCAAAGCGTTATAAATTTCTTTGGAGAGCAAATTGCACTTTATTTATAGGATGCAGCATTCAAAGTGGTGTTAAGTCCAGTAGCAGGCTTTCTAGTGTAGGGGGTATTACGTTGCGCACCATACCATGTCCCTGTACTGCTCCAGTCACAAGGGCTGGAGATTACGTTGTGGTTGCGCTCACACATTGCACAGCCATGACGTAATCGCCAGCCGGTGTGACTGGAGCAGTACAGGGACATGGTATGGTGCGCAACGTAATACCCCCTATATAACAAATACTTAAAGTTTCACGTACTTCTGTTTTTTATGCAACCGTCTGATAAAAAACAATTTTACAACGATGTTTCTTTAATGTTTGAATTTTGCAGTAGTGTCAAACGCAGGCTTCTGTTTTTTTTCAGCAAGACTTGTTATGAAGAAAAAAAAAATTTACAACTAACTTACCTTATTTTTACTTGTACGGTGTACTAGATGTGTACTATTAATTCTTTATTATTTTTTCATGACAGTCCACTTATTTGTCAATCCCAGACATGTTAAAAAACACTAGCCGTCATTATGACCAAAAGTTCCCATTATACACAAAGCATTTCCGATCTGCAATTCAATACTGACACCCTGGTAAAGAAACGAAGACGCCCGCGGGTCTTCCTTAACAACACGCAGCTGACGCCCAAGATCGCGCAAAAAATCAACAGCATGATCTCCCCAGGTACCAAATGTTTCAAATGCTAGCGGTACAAATTCGTACTGTCCACTCAGCTCAACGTAATGTCTTCTTTTGGCCGATTCCCGCGCTTTCGCTGCCGCTCCAGCTTTTTTGGAAGTATCGGCTACGTATGTTTGGGCCACCGTATCTGCGACCGTTACATCATACACCGCATTCCTTCCTGCCCTGAAGGGCACTTTTGTCATTCCATCAGGACGCTTCCCGTCGCTACGACATAATCCTGGTGGTTCCTTGATGGCCTTGATGGTATTCCGCAGTCACGAGCGATCGAGTGATCCTATCGTTTATCCTGTTGTGTCTCGTCGTAACAGCACTGGAGATTCTTCCATTCTTCTTGCAACTCAGCCAGTGGACCTCACAAATTGGCAGACCTAGAGGAAGCCCCACAGCGATACGAACGATGTATACGATGTGTACTATGTACGCAGTTGTCAAGCGTACCTTTTGGCTGGACACTACAAACTTCAATGCGGCACGTCGTCGCCGCTACGACCGTTTCAATTCGATTAAAGGTCACTACTGGCTGCGCCGGTTGCATTAATTCATATTCGTCGGCTTTCGCCCATTCCCGCTTCGTTATTTGGTTATGTGTCTGTGTCACGTTTCTCCTTCTCCCCAGCACTTTCCACACGATTTTTCCTAGTGATCTAATCAACCTGCTTGCTACTCAGCCTCTTCTTCAATTAAGGCGATGACCTCTACAAACTTACCGATCTGAACCTGTCGCGGTTTTGGTCTTTTTCATCAAAGTTTACGTTGTATCTTTCTCTCGCTGCTACATGTTTCGCCTCTTGTGGATCAACAAGATAAAGATCACTCACAGTTCTATACTTTTCGGTTCATTACTTACTCACGCGACGCCATATTCCCGTTGTGCATTGGGGAGTGCTGCGAAAACGGCTCGAAAGCTCTCGAGGTGCGTAACAGAATCTTCACCAGATTCCGTGTTCTTTGCAATTCTCTTGTTAACAACGTCAGTATGCCCTTTGCAGCAGGGAAGAGTGCTCTGACTTGTTTTTCGGACCCGCTGTGCCACACGGCCCTGCAGTCAGCGACTGGCACGCAAAAGGTTCTCTTATTCGCCGCAGTCGCGACCGCTTTGCCAAGCAAAGGCTTTCGGGTGCCAGGTGGTTCATAGTGGAGAACACCATGGCATTTACCAATCAAAAGGGCGGTGTTTTAACGGTTTCATCGCAGCACGCACTAACGCATTTTTAGCCGCAGGGAAACCTGTGTAACGAAGAGAAAGTAAGAAATCATACACTTCTAGTTCTCAAATACAAAGAGGATCCCGTTACCAGCGCTAAGCGCCCGGGTAAACAGTACATGTAAACACAAGAATAACAATACCAACTAAATAAAAAATGTCCTGTTTCCGAAGAGGATACCGTTGCCGGCGCTAAGCTCTCAGGTAAGCAGTTTTTACAAATGAGAATATAGTGATAATATTATTAATGTGATTAAAGAACGAAGAGAATTCTGTCTGTTTCCCAATGGGATGCCTTTGTGGGCGCTAAGTCATTGGGTAAACGATGGCAGATGTACTGTGTAGTAATATAATACAGACAAAGTTAAAAAGTACACTACGCAGCCATGACCACAACTGTGAGCGCCCGTTGGATTTCCGGTCAGCCGTGTGAAATGAACAACACAATTTGTAGAACAGTATGACACTTGTTAGTATACAAAAAAGTCACTGCTTGCAAAAAGAACTTTAAAACAGAAAACTTACTTTTATCATTCAAAGGCTTAGCCTCGTCGACCGAACTGCTTAGTAAACTTATCCACTTTTCGGAGTGAACACTGGCTGGCTGTCGGCTTACACGTAAACAGCGACGCTTTTACGTCTGCATATATCACTGGCGGATTCGCACACATCTTTTCGTCAATACCCAGTGCCCTCAAAGGTCATCCATTCGGCACCTTTTTCGTCACGGTCGCATGGTTTCCAAAGTCGGCGATACTGGCTACGAGTGTCCGGCTTGGGAGCGTAGCGAATATACTCCACATCTTCCAGACAAACGATGGGGTGCCCGAGAGCATCTCGGCAGACTTTGGCGTGATCAGCGCCCGAGTAACCGTGCGTCTTACGAACAAGGCGTTGAAAAGCGATGTCGTTTAGTTCAGTACGTTCTCCAATAAAACAGATCCGGAACATGTCGGCGCGCTCGCCCAAACTTGGCAGCGGAATGTAGATACGTTGCTCGAACCGGCGCCGTACACGGTCTTCCAGCGTCCACGGTACATTTGTGGCTCCGATCACAAGGACACCGTTGTTGTTGGTTGGCGTGATATCCCGTTGTCGTGGAGGTGGACTTACCGGCCCTTGCGCGTAGTAATATAAAGGTTTTCTGAGTATTTGTCAAAATACTCTATAAATACAGCTGGCCACAGAGCGAGATCGCCGCGGTTCGATCGCGCGTGGTTGCGAATTTTTTGCGAATCTGCTTAGATACGAGAGAAAAATCCTGGTTTGAGACATTATTATAATTTAGTCGTAGCTTTACCACAAACCACCATTGTCCAACATTAAGTAGCTTTTGTCCATTCGGCTCTCCGTTTGTGGTTCCGGTGGATACAAGTTCTACGATTCCGTCCAACTGGACGAGGAATTCGTTCAGGCTGCTGCGATTAGCTCCGTCATTGCCCTTGCGTGGCGCACAAATGCCGTCGATTTCATGAAGATCAAGATGACCGGTGGTTTGTGTGCCCGTGCAGTACCGAACAGGGCGCGAACTCGCTTCTCGGACTGACCGTGCCACTCGGATGTGAGGTTAGCGACGGACGCAGAGAAAAAGGTGTTCTGATTGGCCGCACGGCTTTGACGAGCAGGATCTTTCCGGTGCCTGGTGGTCCATAAAGCAGAATACCGCGGGGTGGACGGCGTTTAGCGACGTAAAGGCTGGGGTGGTTGATAAGTGTAATTCGACAGCACGTTTCAGTGCCTTTTTCGCACCATGGTGACCTATGTGACGACAACAAAGTAAGGAATAGTACACCTATGGGTCTATAATGCATTAGATAGGTCAACGGTCAACTCCTGTCTTATCGGGCCGATGCAGTCCAACGACTCAAAGCAGGTTATAATCTGTGATGTACGTTTTAAAACAAGGATAGAGATCCTCTCAAACTGGGTTCCTGTTAAGCGCACCAGGATGCAGATCGGCTGTTACGGTGGTATCACAAGATTACGTGGCTGACGCGGAAGAAAAAGACATACACGAGAAGGTCACTCTCATCACGTCTATTCAACAGTACGTTGGGGGAATTAGGGAAACGACGTTCGTACGAAAGAGTCAGTTTGGTAGCTAGCTCGCTCGGTGAATGAGAAACGAAACATTCTCGGATCTGGCAAGGCCGGTAAGCGGCCATGCTAATTGCATGTGTGAGCGGCTATCAAGGCTATCAAGGCTAGATAAAGTTAAGGAAGTAGAGAGAACAGGTAAACACGTATCAGTAAAGGTACGACATACAGGACAATCATTTTTTACGCTAAAGTATGTATGTGAAGTACGGCATCTTTAATGACCGTCTCGTATCTCGACATAATATGCAACTGAAACTGTGCAAGAGTACGTAGGCAACAATGTAGAATCGTAGTTGCTAAGCCTAGTATCAGGTGACGTCATAATGTTGAGCGCCAAAACAATTCCAACACATCTTTCTCGATTGACTGGGTTCTTCTTGAAGGACTCGGTCAGTTCCTCGGCTGCCTCAGCATGAGTAATTCGGTAATTACCGAATTACTAGAAAGATCTCAACCCAAATCGTCAAATGGGTACATCAGTAGAAGTACGTACTGAGTGGACAGCACATCACATTTGATGTTTCGATAAACGTAGGCTGGTTAATGGTTATGTGAGTTTTCCCAACAAACGACTGAACGCTTTTGGGGTTCGCATCGGTATCTTCGCAAATTATTACAGCCATTTCTTGGTTAGCGAGAACAGTTAATTCTAATAAAATAAATTTCGAGACGGACGGTCTGATACACACTTGAAGTTATCCAAAAATTGTTGTACTTAATTTAACTTGGCACTTTCTTTTTGTTACAACAGTATCGGCGTGCAATCCGTGTGGCACAGCATCTGTTTTGATATAATCGAGACGCTGATGAGCCATCTTAGAGGTCCGATTTCGATACAGCATAGAAAACGAAGGAATATCTCTCTTATATCAGTTTTGAAATATTCCGATATATTATTGTGCCTATGCATGTTTGACCTTTCTAAGTGTGACAATTCCAATTTCCATACGATTTTATAAATTAGAAATGATAACTTCTCAGCTATTTCTGACTTTGATCGAGTAAAACGTAGTCTGAAAATAAACACTAATCCAAGTGCTGAAGAACGCTTTTATATGCTTTCTTATGAGTATCCTTCATTTCGCGGTTTAGCTGAGATAAGTGCTCGTGGCTGTTGTTTTGCTGCGCGTCGATCGGCAACTTTCCCGATTCTTCTTGAAGTGTTGACGCAGTTGTGCATCTACCGTACTTCTCCAGATTCAGCTCTTGCGCATGTAGATGCCCCATAATCGGCTTTCTTCGTGATCTGCTCCCATCACCTGATTCTTAAGCCTGTTCTTATTCTGATCCACTTTCAAGTTCTGAACAGTTTGGTATTACAACATTTACGAAAAGCTAAAGCGTTGACCGATATGTTGAAAGTGTCTGAAAAGAGTCCGAAGTTACAGTAGTCTGTACTGTCAACTGATAACGTCATACCGTCATATAAAAAAATGATTACAAGTCGGTGCCACACCAGATCCAAACGGAGTCGATGAGTAAACATAGATAGATGGACATACAAATACGATTTAACAAACTGGTCATCTCTCGGAACTCTGGTAATAAACCTTTTTTATCTGTTAGATACGCTAGTTCTGGCATTAGGTGTACTGATACTGAAATTTTTCGTACTCAGTTTTGGATTTAATGTCATGTACGGCACCTGCTGGACCGAAATGGCCAGAGAAATAGATAAACTTGTCTTGTATAAACTGTATAAGCAACACACCAACTAACGTATTGTACAATTATAAGTTAAGCAAGTTGCTCTACTCCTGGGTGGAATTCCCGTCGGGATCATGCTCCCGTTCATACTGCTCTTGTTCTGCAGCAGCACGCACTAACTCTTCGGGTGTCGGCTTTAGATCTTCCACCTGCTGCTCCAGGTGCAGCTTCGCATACGTCTACGCTCGAACTCATCGTCCATGTCAGCGCGCCAGGACGATTTAGTCATCGCTGTTGAACAATCCCGCGTACGGTGGTTCTTTGGCGCTACGGTTCCCGCCCTTCGCCCAGAAAGCAACGATCTTCCAGATAGTCCGTGGCTCGCCGAATGTGCTCGGTGTACCACTTTTCGGCGTCCGGCTGGCCCTCTGTCTTTGCACGCCCATAAACATCTGGGCGAGACGGATGGGCGCTTTTGTATCACCTTGAACTGGGTGACTTGGCATTGGCCCGTCTAGCCACAAACGCAAAAGGGTAGCATACGATAACGGTAGCAATAATCGTGACCGATACGCAGACATAAAAAAACACAAACTTTGCTGAGTATAGAAGACCTTCGCTTCGCTTCGGTTTGTAAATGCCCCGTTAAATCGCAGGATTGCTTTTTAACGTGTTTCATGTCGAAAGAACGTCTTGTACGTAGCAGTTGGAGCGCTTCGGGCGCTACATACATACTGCCGATCGGTTCGCGCGCTTGAACGGCCGCTGAGCACTGACGTGTGTTGAGTAATCGGACTTGGGCCAGCATCCAGTCGTGCATCCGTTTCCGCTTTTTAACTTGACCTCGGGTTTCAAAAGAGCGAAATACTGCTGATCATGGATCCGTGTATCCAACGGAATCTTCCCGCGCAGATTTAGGTTTGTCTGGCGAATCTGCTCCTTCTGACAAAATATCGGGAGCGATCTTTCAATTGGTAATCTTCCCACAAGCGCCGTTCTTCATCAAAAACGTTCCGCAGTGGGCTGGCTATAATTAGACAAAAATCAGTAGAGTTAGAAACTGCTGCTTCCACTACAACAAAATTGTTCCTACCTGGCTGTTCGATCATGTCGCCAACTTTACCACGATGGTCTTCGTTGACATTGTGTCAGGTAAGTTTGTCGCTACCGAATTGAATACGTTCGTTAACACTGTTTACGTTTACATTCTCTCTCTCTTTAATAAGAACGCTGAACATATTACTTTGCACTGTTTATTTCACTCGTCGCGTACGTGCTCATTACGAGATTATACAATGTTGTATTAGGAGTGGTACATGCTGCTGTCGTAGTCGTTACTGTGTTTCACACTAAGCTAACCGTCAGGTTTTCTGTTTTGTGCGGTATTGACAGTATTCACTAGAATGCTGTAATGTCCCGCTCGAATCAGAACAATGTCATGACAAAAATTGCTAGCACACAGACTGTAACTGGAACGATTAGAATATCACGCTTTATTCCACTAGAACAGAAACCTGCATTTAGAAAAGCAGTAACCATCAATAATAAGATGGAGTACTTTCGGTAAAAATGTTGAAGCGAACAAGCCGAAGTGTGACGCTCTCGATGCATGTAACATCTTGCTGTTTACAATACAATACAATATACAGTGTAGGTACTCTACAAGTACAGAGCAGGCCTCCACAAAAGTCGCAGTGTTTATCTCTTGCCATGGGGTTCTGAAAATTATACGCCTATTAAACCACCAAAACTTATACCTGGTACAGCAGAAACAGTTCTACGGCACACTCAGTGCGCAGCTACCGTGTTATAATCGTAGCTATCGTTATAATCGTATCGCAGCCATATACATTGAGTAACGGGAAGGTCATTTGGCAGCGGAAACAGCCAGCTGGAACCGGAAGTACCTGTCTTAACGTTTTTATCCTGACAAGTTGCTTAAACAGTGTGTTTCGCAAAATTTCCGGGGCATATATTTTGCTGACCGTCTGCAGCACTAATCATTTGTAGGCATGGCGCCGGAGATCAGCAAATTTGATGATTTTCGGCATTAGTCTGCCTGTATTTGAAACTTTCATGCAAGACAGAATCCGATTTTATTATTTCCGAACCATAACAGTCCCAAAAAAATGCAGTTTAAAAACAATGGAGGCAAAATTATATCGCCTAACTATTGCAGAAAAGAATCTCGTCGACCGGTAAGCAATGACATCACTAATATGTGACCAGATCCAGCTGGCAAAAGGATTATGCAGCTTGATTGCATGACAGCAGTCTGTCCCAAAATCTATCAGTTAGTCAAAATTGGTTAGCAGCGCCTCAGGCAAGCGAGTTGAGGCGACAGAGAACAAGTCCGTGTCATTAATCAGGGTAAAAATGGAAAGAGTGCACCACAATTTCCACTTCTTGTCCGTCATATGGCAGCTCGTCCAGATCTTCTGCTAGGCAGGATATTTGCAGTGAATGCGCCACCTCGGAGGTGATTGGTTTGGAGTCAATAAACCAGTTGCACAGATCCCCTCCAGCGTTGTTATACTGGTGCCCGGGCTGTGACCCAAACGAGACGCTGTCAGGTCTCCAGTGGAAGGAATGTGTTGAGAGCGTGTGTCCCGGCCACACATCAACATTACTAAATTCATCTGAATCAATATTCGCACGACGAACTGAGAAACGTACGCCAGTGTAGCTCTTCCCGCGAACTACTCGCTTGGCAAAAGCTATACTAAAAGCCCGTCCATCCTCAGGGGCACTGCCCAAAGTTAACCCGAAGCCAGTATATGGCACCAGCCGGTCTAAGCCTTCAATATGGAACTCGTAACGACCGAAACCAAGAGCGTCACGCAGCCGAACTCCAGCCCCTACCCAAACGCCATCATGCTGGGAAACACGCAGATGCAGATGTCCGTGCTCATCGAGGAAAACGTTGTCCGTAGTCGCGAACTTCCTATTCTCATCGGATTCGTCAAGAGTTATCCACCGCTGATCACAAAAGGCGAGGTTGGCAGAGCGGGAACTGCCCGAGAACGGAATCTCAGGTTTATTCACAGCATGCTTGAACTCACGTATTTTATGCAGCTCTTCATCCAGCAACAATCCTGCCTAAATATCATTCGTGCTAGTGCTCATTCAAGCGGTAACTGGTGTTCAGTTCAAAGCGATGCAACCGCACTAGTGATAGCTAAACCCGTTACATGCTACTTACAGCTAGAGGACCGTTGGTCAGCTGCTCATCATCCATCAGTGGGAATCGGACTGCAAAGAATGCGTCTCTGAGGACAATGCGACAGTTGACACCAGTTGGTTTAAGCCCATTGGATCGACATTCGTTTGTGGCCCAGCTGAAATACGTAAATCGGACATGAAATGGGAAGCTAAGGAGTCTACCATGACTGCTTGATTCATTACTGGCTGTTACCGTTGTGCAGCTTTGTACACATCCTCTTCTTTAACAGTCAGTGTATCTCGGCTGAGTATCTCCCGCAAGGTCTCGTTTTTCAGTTGCAAAAGTCCTTCGGACTGCAACAGTTCAGTGCCGTGTGTGTCCACGATCTCGAAGGATTTGGTAACAAGCTGCTTTGCATCCAACACCTTTGCCTGTGCCAAGCATTCTGATTATCTGACCATCGGATATTTTCATAAGAAAGTAAGGGTGGATCTTGAATGCGAAGCGAATCTAGATACGGTACGCGGGCGTGGCTAAACGAAAGATACGGGGCTGGAAACACCTCATGGTATGTTTTTGAATTTTAAAATGAATGTCGAAATTTCTGAAATTCATTTAAAATTTCAGAAACATACCATGAAGTGGCTGCGTGAGCTGTATCTTTTAGCCACGCTCGCGTACCGTATCTGGATTCGCTTCGAATTCAAGACCCACCCTAAATGATATCAGAAACATACCGTTTCTAGCATCGTCAAACAAGTGTTTTTGTCCACGCTTTTAATGGCATATTCAGCACAGATCTGGAACAGTTTTGGAACGCCATGCTTATTCGCAAGGTTGATAGCGAGCAGTTGTTTCAGTATCAGTGCGGCTGTTCCTCGACCTTTACAGGCTGGCACCAAACAGCACTGAATTACATCCCTTATATCTGGATGAACCAGCTCGGAAATAAAAGGATGAAATCCTTGGGCCAACTGAAAAAGAAACGCATCGGCCGTAAAGCATTGTCGTTCTATTTTCTGTGTGTTCCGTATTCCTGCAGTATTCGTGACCGTTTTGTAAAATAGTCGCTCCTTGATTCCTAGGAAGCAGTTCGCCAGGTCAAGAACGACGCATCCGAGACTCCAAACATCGGTGGAAAAGCAAATATCCTCGTGTTCCTGTTCAAAGAACTCCATGACCATTTCTGGGGACATATACGAGCCAGTTCCGGCCAGATCTCTGCGCTCAGTCCTGCCACAATTATCACGAATTTGCACCGCGCCATCCAGATCTCCGATGAGCAATGTGAAATTTTCAGTATCACCCTTTGGCCTATCAATGAACACGTTGCCGGGTTTCAGGTCTCCGTGGACGAACTGCTTTTCGTGCAAGAAACATAACCCGTTTGCTAATTGTCCAGCGTAGTTGAATACTGATTCGACTGATAAACTGCAGATACCTGCGCTGCACTGCGCAATGAGCGCATCCAGATCACCACCTAGAAAGCTAGCGATAATCTTAAGTAATCATAAATTTGTCTTTTGCTAACTGTTGAAAACGTTGATTATGACTAATGATTTAATTGTCTTCCTTCTAGAAAGTCTGGATCTATGACGTATACAGTCAATTAACACAGGTCCATAACCAGTGTTCTTTTCCCGAGAAGGATTCAAAACTTTAGTACCCGTGACTCGTGAGCTATTACGTTTGTACATAAAATTTAATGCGCGTTTTTCTTACCTTGGCAGTAATCCATCATGAACTCGATGCTTGCTCCTTGTGTAAGTTTCCAAAGGGTAACCTTGTGATAAGTTACTAAATGTGGATGTCTCAGTTCCACTAGCTTGTGCCACTGCTCTTTCGCTCTTTCCCAGCTGCCGTCTTGCTTCATCTGCTTGATTCGGATGTTGTTCAAGGTTACTTCTTTTACGGCTACAGTATCATTTCCTTTGTACGTGCCAGCGTTGGTAACCTTTGCCCCGTATACATAACCATAAGCTCCCTGTCCTAGGAAATCCCGCCAAAAACAATAGTTGTATGCGCACGTGCACCCAATTTCTTCTAACATTTGCCGATGACTGTCCGAATGTTCTCCTTCGACTACGCCATCTGCAGGGTTATTATTAACCCAGGTGCTTCCATAAGTGTGTTCCTCAAGTGCCACCAGCCTATTTACCAGTTCCTCCGCTGTAAGTCTGTCGTCGGCAGATCTGTACGAGCAAGAAATCACAATTTTCTTGAAATCTCTAGGGACACAATTACGCCTAAGTAGCCTCGCATTTTCAGAATCTTCCATGAAACTCAGATCTTTGATGCTGAAGCTGTCATATTTTATCTTTTGTGATTTATCAAAAGTAAAATGCGCGAGATCGTGTATAATCAACCCTATGCTCCATATGTCTGCTTTTCGCCCATCGATCCGAACGATCTCATTCGACCCTGAAGGTAATCTTGATTCCAAACCAGCAAGACTGCTTGTCTGCGGAAACGCTGTCGCATGAGCTCGTATGTGTTGGAAGACCACCGACATAACAGTGTCAAGTGTCACAACCGGGGCTCTGAACTCTGAGTCTGGGTAGTTCATGTCATTCTCCAGCTTTGAACAAAGTCGTTGCACACATGGAGAATCCAGGGAACAAATTTCTTGCAGTAGTTGTAGTAGGGTTAAATAAGGCTTAGAACTAGAAGGGTTTGACTCTTCTAAACGTGAACAAGTGGCCACCTCATTCTGGAGGAATTCAATAAACCTTTCGCGGGCATGGATGTTTTCTTTGCTCGATAACACCGTGGTAATGACAACAAGACCATAGATACCGATCATACGCTCAATGAATTGATCGACACCAGGAATATTCTCTGCTGCAAACCGTTTTTGTAATATGTGGAATGCCGAAAAGACAGGGTCATCAAGGACAAGAGAAGCGCCCTCTCTGATGATCGTCCGCACTTCTGGCGCCACCCAATCCGCAGTACACCATCTGCGCTGTACAAATTCTGCGTACGAAGATGAGAAGTTATCCAGACCACATAAGCGAAGACGAAAATG
This sequence comes from Paramacrobiotus richtersi, assembly GCA_034698045.1. Classification (NCBI taxonomy): domain Eukaryota; kingdom Metazoa; phylum Tardigrada; class Eutardigrada; order Parachela; family Macrobiotidae; genus Paramacrobiotus; species Paramacrobiotus richtersi. The sequence goes on from JAQGAU010000307.1 coordinate 16,921, forward strand.
GTTCATAGATGACTTGGTTACGAGAACACTGTTCGGTTTTAAATCGCCATGGATGATATTATTTTGATGGAGGTAGGCTAAACCGTTGGCCAGCTGCTTGGAAAAGTCAAATAGTGTCTTCAGATGGAGAGTCCTTTTGGTATCCATCATGTCGTCCATCATGGTTTGTAAATCGGAACCTGCAAGGTAAACAGAAGCAAGTTTAAAATTCATACAGTGTTCGCTACAACTGAACAGTTTTTTTACGGAAGAGCGTCAACCCATTGCGACTGCTGTAGAAATGTTACTTATGATTAAGCTTGCGCACGTTTAATAAAGCACCAGGTATCAACAAAGCACAAGATTCGCGTGCGAATACTCTGACGGAACGCAGAGGCACACTCTTTGCAGCCCCGAGTACTGAACTGAGCACCTCTGGTATCAGAATTTGGTTAAGTCATACCATCACAGTAATCCATAACGAAATCCAGCTCGATAAAACTGTCAATTCGCTGGATGACAATCCTGTGGTACGATACCACGTTATCATGATTTAGTTTTGTTATATTTTCCCATCGCATTAGCAAGTCCAAATTCCTTATTTGCGTCGCCTCCCTCCTGGAAATATCAATACGGAATTTCTTAACGGCCACCAGATTCTTTTTTCCAAAGCTCTCCGGTTCCAGTAATTCAGCGCGATAGGTCATGGACTCAGGTTTATAAAACGATGATAATGACGTTGTTTCTATCCTATCGTCTTCTCCATACGCATAGCGAAAATCGGAACCAACCACGAGATCTATTCCCATATTATTATTATTATTATTATTATTATTATCTATTCTCCAGCCCATGTTAATGCGATGCAGAGTCGAAAGGCTTCGTTTGTTTTCTGCCAGTTTTGCGTGCAGGCCGGAACGGCGGCTAAAATATTATCCCCGATAATACGTAAGGCTACGAGACAAGCAAATTTGTAATTGAAGTCTTCACACTGGAGGGAAACTACTAAGTAGGTATTAACATTATTGTTACCGAAACACTATCGTTCTCTTCGATAGGAAACACACGCCGACTGATTGGTTAACCATCAGGCACCGTGAATTCTATTAAGTATTGACGGCGAGAACTATCAGTACTCATGGGTTATCTGCGATGCGATGTAAGCTCGCAGGTTTGTTTCGATAACGCGGAAGGAAACACAAATGTTTTGAGATACGTAGTGCATTTGGGGCGATAAGTACTGCAATGTCTCAGCGGTAGCAACCCGCTGCTCGCAGCTGATGATGCCTGACATCATCGTGACTTCATCGTCATGTGGCCGACTGGCAGTCCAAAGTACCATCCGCTTTGTCAATTAAGCGCAGTTAGCGAATCAAGTTTAAACAACTGCCGTTGTAAATCAGCAGTGGACTAGAAATGTCAAAGATGACTATGATCAACTATCCGATTCCTTTATGCGTAGTTAACTACTCTAGTATAGTTATTATGATATTAATTCGGAAGGAACTTCAACGCTAGCTTTATTATGTTAACACTGCAGGCAGAGCTCAGCTATGGAGAAATGTAGAGGTCACGGCATCTCAAGGGTTGGTTGGCAATATTTTACGACACATATTCAACGCAGAATCGTAAACAGTACCCGAAACAAATATGGTGCAATGTGGCAAAGAGTACGTCCAGTACAGAGTGCGCGGTTGAATAATTCAACAGTAATGCGCAACAAGTAGTTATAGACACATCGACGGTGCAATCAGCAACCCCTCTGAGTGAACGTTTTTTTCTTAATGTTGTGCGACTGTACAGGGCATTCGCGTGTTATTACAATTCACTTTGCACTGTTGCACTTTAAAAAACAAGAACATCCTGAGTGAGCTCTATTCCGTTAGGTATGCCAATTGTTTGGCCAATCGGAAGACTTAGGCCTGTGTGTGCCGCAAAATTAACAATACCAAGAGCATTACTAATAACATTCCGTTGTACTGCTTTGCACCGCATGCAGTCGTTAACCGGTGGACATGGAACAGGTGGAACTGCTCCTGGTGGACGAGCTAGTTGATTTTCGCACGGACCTATACGAGAAAAATTTCACCTGCATTATGCGAAAAAAAATTTCACCTGCATTATGTTGGATTGTGGTGAGTGGGCAGTTGTCGACCGGAGCGGAGCGAAGGTCTTCTATGCTGAGCTCCAACGCATTTTTGTCTACCTTTCCTTTCGGACACGATAACTCTCTTCAAAGTGGTCAGATTTGCTTCAAATTTTACTAGCATGCTCGTCATTATGAGTTCTGGAACCCTATTGTTTTCGAACTATCAGTTTTGCAAAAATAATAAAGTTATCAACATTATTAGTTTATTGCCGCTAATACCAGACGATACATGGATAGAAGTACAGCTTTCGAAGACTGAGCACAGAGGAAAGCGGCTTGCGTAACTGATGACAATCAAACGCGGATGCGCTTTTATCGGCATTAGCTAGTTTCACCATAACGATTGTTCGTCTCATTATGTTGATTATTCGAATTTCGATTATTTCGCCTTGTGACGTCAGCGCCGCACTGACTGGCCGCAGTCAAATAATCAGAATAATCAGCCACGCCCCATAATCGAAACAATCCATACTACATCGCGAGCTAGTATTCGATCATGATCAGAACTGCCTTCTAGGCTACGAACAGCATAAAATTCACAGTTTTCCATCAGTTTCACATTTCTTGAAGTACCCAACGCATTTTCGATTTCAAGTGATTTTTTATTGGCTGGCAGAGTTCGGCCCACTTTTCCCACAATCAACATAATCAATTTCAGATTAAATTATTGAATATATGGTCGAATATTGATCGATTAATATTGACCTTTCCGTGATTCTCATAATTCTGGCCTCTGGAAAAGTTTTGCGTGTTCGCTACTGCTGGGCTCGAACGGCAGATACGATGACGACCTCAGCCAACAGCGACGATCAGGAGAACGTCTCAGCCTACGAAATCCGGGATTACTTCCCAGATAAGCCACCGTACGGTCAATGGTCTTTTGCTACGTTGATTCATGTTCTACGGAAAATGGCTCGACTCGTAGCTGGACATCTGAACGGGATACAAGAAGATGTAGAGTTTACGATGGACATCGAAAGACACAAGAAGTTTATCAATGAAAGCTTCGATGAGGATTCTTTCCCCCAGGTTCGTGATATCCAACAAGAAAACAATGATCTAAAAAAGCGTGTCTCTGTCTTGGAAGCAGCGCTATCATTGAGCCAGAAGAGATGCGACGAAATAATGATTTCAGTTGAAGCCTTGCAGAAAACTGTCCACAATCTCGATGAAAAATCACTTGGTTCCGCAGCTACCCCTGTCTGCGATGGCCATTTAGTTCTCCAACCCGAAGGGTCTCGAATGGCCACGAAGACTCCTGCCAATCCCCACGATAAAACGATGCAAAATCAGTCCATCTTTTCTACAGTTTCGTCAACCCCCGAGCTGAAAGCGTCTCCCCCCTGCTTCGATAGTACCCTCCAAAATTCGTCGAGCAGCGAGAGATCCTGGTCAACTGTTGTCAAAAAGAAGATTGTCCGTGGCACCTGCGTAACACCATCGTCATCTCCGGACGAGGATCTCGTTACATCGAAACTAACGTGGAAGCGCCCTGCCAAATCTGCGAAAGAAAAGAAGGGCTTCTGTTTGCATGGCATACCCCCACTGGAGGAGACCGACCATGCGACATTCGAGGAATATGGAAAGGACCTCAAAACCGTTGTCGAAGCTGAAGGAATAAGTGTCCGATATGTTTCTGTCTATGTTGCTAAAAGTGGCCGTAAGAATAGTGTATTCGCGCGAGTTGGTTCTTACGCTGACCAAACTGAGAAAATGTTTACCTCTAAGAACTGGCCTCCTAACATTGGGGTGCGTGAGTGGATGTTCGCCCCCAAGCATGTTCAGTATTGTGTCATTTGTGTGGCTGCGGACTGTCGTTTCATTGTTTTCATGTACTGTACTGTATTTCAGAATAACCTTATGGTGAAACTAGCTATTATATCGCTCCGGTTTTCATCCCCAGCATCAGCGGAGAGCGATTACCTAGTGAAGGCTAGTTTTGTATGTATAAAGAAATCGGTATAAAGTTGTTTTTAAAGAAGGGAGAAATCTGATTTACTTGTTTTTTGTTTCAGCGTTTATGCATGGAAATAATATGCGGTAGTGTCAGTTTGATTTTGACTGCTGTCCCTTCGGGTGATAACTGGGACAAAGTTTTATCCGAGTTTTGGAATTTTTGTTGCGTCAACCATTTCTGGGCTAGTGTCGATCTTTTCCCTTTCTACATACAGCACTACATTTACGATTGTCATTAATACTGTTTACATCTGTACAGTGGCAACACCTCATTGACTTCTATACTAACTATGCGCATTATCATGCTATGAAGCATTCTAAACAAGAAACGCCATCCCGGAAAATAGTTACTAGCTTCGAAAACTACAGTATACCGGAACCACTACTCAACACATGTGGCGATGAGGGCCTGACACGCGGGGTCCACCGGGACGGCAGACGGTGGGATGTTTGGTGGGGGTGCTGTGACGAGTGTGAAAGTAGTCGCGACAGCGAGAACTAACGGGAAAAGGGTCTCCATATTGCTTTTGGAAGTTGTATGTTCTAGTGATTTTACCAGTGTCGAAGCAAGAGATAAACATGCTCTTTTATACGACAGTGATATCGGTTACAAGAAACACCTTCGGCTGCCGCCTCAGGGTTTCTTGAGATCAGTGTTCAGAATTGGTTCGAAAAGTTATACCAGCTGTACTTCTCAGCTCTTGTTCAAGCAGATTTTGGTGTGATCCGCCACTGCGAACGCTCGCATCACATCGCATTACGTTCTGAGCCTGTGTTTGAATGTTCTTCGCTATTTATTTCGTTAGTTTCGCTCGATTCCCAGAGCCAGAGCCTTGGTCGTTAACTTATCTTAGATAATGTTTTCCTATTTTTTTTCTTGATTTTTCGGCAGACATATTCAGATGGAGTTTCCGTATACATAACCGCTGAACAGAACTCGTTCGATAGCCGGTCTGACAGTTCGTAACGTCGAGCCCGTAGGCCTAGCCATTTGTTTTTGCCAGAAACATATCGCTGGGTTAATTAGTTAACGAGTTTACACATTTCCAGCTATGTCTGGTTCGGAAATTCCAGCAATCAGAGCAAATTACGGCTCAAGGCGATATATTTTCCATGTTTTGTTGGAAATTACTGTGCGTGCATGCAGATTAAAACTGGTAAAGCGGTGTACCATGTTGCCTTTGAAGCGATATCGTCGAGTTACATGAATGCGAAAACTGTTTGTCCGGCTGCTGTGCAGTTCCTTGAAAGTATGAACACAAACTCGTGCGCTGAAATTCTCGTTATGTGGGGATTCTTTGGAAGTTTACAAGCATGTGAAATCGTATCTCTCAATTTCAAACAAAATTTTAAAAACTATAAAACTTCGTTAGAATTACAAAAATGTGGCGTACGTCAGGCATTAGCGGTAACACACATAACGCAGTTTAATCCTAAAAAGTGTGGCATTTTTGAAAAATTATGGTACAAAAACAATACGGTTCCACAACGCAAAAGGTACGAAATGCTGGTTAAATTTCACGCAAATCGTGCCATTTCGAACAGAGTTATCGTGTCAGAAAGGACTGTTAGAACTTCCGTAACATACAGACAGCAATGTTTTGGAACTGTGGATATAAACACCTCCCCTACGCTCCGATCGACTACGATATTGTGATCGAGAGCAGCAGATAGTTTAATTTAATGTAAAATGTAATGTATTATTTGGATTTTGTTATCATTCTGCCCGTCGGACGACAGTTATGATAGACGTAACGAGCACTCCGCTGGGTTAACGCATCGAAACTGCACAGCTTACATAATTCGAATTCAAGAACTTGAGGTAAATCAAGATTATGGGAAGCGTAGCAACGAGGAAATCGGTATGCTGGATGAGGCAACGTTGCAAACAGTTACTGTCGTCGGTTCGAATTACTTTCGGATAACACTGCAGAGCGTCAGCAATAAAGAGTGTTAATTGTGTGGGCACTAATCTCTCAGGTATTTCTCTTCCGATCCGTGGTACTTTTTATTCACTTTTTGAGCATCACTTTTTATTGCTGTTTGAAGCGCATTCATAAGCAATACATCTGCATCATAATGATTTCGTGGTTAGGAAGTCACAAACGATTCATACAGCACGGGATAACTAGTGCAATCTGCCTCACACTGCTGTAAGTTTTATTAGCAACTTACCGGGTGGCGCTCAAATTTTGTCCCTAGTTTCCGTGTTCAATATCTCCAGAACCACTTATTACTCGCAATCCTACGCTCATTCATTTTGAAGGGCAGTTCATCCTCTAGAAAACTAGTGTTGCCACAATTCGCGTAAATCTTAAAGGTCACGCAAAACCTAGCCCTAACAGAAGCCAGTCATTTTTTTGCGTGTCCCATACCCCGAAGACGAAAGGTCGCTCGGCTTAGTGGCCATTTAAAGAAACACGTTTACCTTTTTTTATCATTATCACAACCAAATGTCCGTCTTTCGTTGTAGATATAACTAAACGATCGGCTACTCAAGGGGTTCTCACAGATAGACCCGCACTTGTGGTACTATTTCCTCAAATAATTATTTTAATTACTTGACAAATTATCTGTCCTCGGGGAAAATAATACTGTCTTTTCGGGGGTAATGCCAAAAGTGTTTATTTGCTTGATTTGAACACATGAGCTGATGTAGTATCCGAGAAAATTAAAACAGCTTAGAATGAACACAAGCGAGCAGAAATCTATGAGGTCAACAGTCGCGGCTGGGTTCGTCACGAGAATTCCAAAATAGCAGAGGAGATCTTATCATGAGGCTGTGATTTGCGTTTTATCGTAGGACGTAGATACGCATACGGTTTGATAGAGAAAAGAATGCTCTTTCGAGCTGTGTTGCATTTGCAAATTTACTCTTGGTCAGGGGCATTTCACCGACAGATAACGCACAGCTAGGATTTTTTAAATTCGTTTTCCGGACATCATCTAATTCTAGTCGATTTCAGTAAAAATTGTTTCTACAGCAACTTCGCATTTCTGAAAAAACTTTGTATGGTGCAAATATAGTCAGGTAGTTTGTCTCCAAAGAAACGTTTAAACCATGGTAACTGCTTTTCGCGGACGGGAGTTATGCAAGTTCACGCAGAGGGACAAAAAATTAGCGCCACCCGTTACGACGCAGGAATCCTCAACAGAGCATCTTCCTGTTGGGTAAGTGTCGGGGCAATCTTGGCTTCACGTTTTAATTCGTCGATGTTGTGATATCTTGCTCATTCACGATGAGAGTTCGGGTTCAGATTTCACGATACTTGCTTCTGAACCCAAGTTTGCGGCATGTTAAAAGTGGCATCCGAAGCTTACTTTGCTGGTATCGTGCACAGACAGAAAAATGAGAGAAAATGAGAGCTGCTTTAGACAGTTTTGCGTGGTTCTGAAATCTGTTCTTGCGACAGCCGCAGTTATAAGTTAAGTAGTTTTTACGGCAGCGGAAATCGTTGTCCCGTTGATACAGACATCGCAGTTCATTCCATTCGAATACACTGTCGCAACATTTAAGTAATTCCGTTACTATGTACATGCTCACGTTCTACATATGTACAGTAGTTAGCGATTGGGGAAAGTATACAGCCGAATTGACGCAGTTGGTTAAGAGACGGGTACAGATGAACGAATGAAAGAATTCTATCAGTTTGAATTTTTGTTGCGCAGACAATCACACATATTAGGGAAACTTTCACTACTCAGTGACCTCGGAAACGTCTGGATACTACGAAGACGTCCTTGTAGTGTTAATGCATGATGTTTGTTGACTTTGCACTGCTTTATTCTTATGCCATAAAACGATTAACAACCAACTGACCTGTGATATATGTGCTATGATGATACACGAGCATACAATAATATGTGAACTGTCCGCTTTCAAACTGGCACGTTTTCGTCGTCCAATCAAAATTGATTTTCTGTGTTTCACACGCGCTTGTATACCTTGCTTGTTCTCCTTGATGGAGAAGGTCAAGTACCGTTCTGAGTCAACCTTCTGACTTAACGATTTAACGGCACGCGTTGGGCTCTGTGGAGTGCTATGAAATCGATCTGAAAATGCTCGCAAATGCAGTACCAAAATCTTAACAAGTTTTCAACTTTGTCATAGCGTTCTGGTAGACCATTAGATACTTTAGACTGAGGATGACCTGGCGCAGTGGTCATGTGGTTTATATTGTTCGGGCTACAAAAATTGCGAGCTCTTTTGATGTAGCCGTATCATTATTCATTATCACTCGTAGTTGTTGTACACGGACCAAAACGTGTAAACAGGCTCTTTAACATATTGCTCCCTCTACCACCAGTTGGAATCCACACTGAAGATTACTAACAGCAAACGATTCCTGTGTCACGCGCCTTGCGGCACCGGCAACTGTTGTAACGAAACTTCTACAGGATCTTTCTTACGTTTAGGAACAAATTGCGCCCATTCCTGCTACTTTTTCTCTAGCTTCAGCGATGCTGCCAAACACGGCTTTGCGCTTCCGTTTACATTTCAACCACGCCAGCATACGTAGCGAAAGCGTGCTTTTGAAGTGATAACGTTGTCACAGCTCTATTATTTCATTCCGCAGTAGCATCCCGTTGCAGATACCGTAGAATACGCGTTCCTTATTCGCGAATGCGGTGTAAACGCTCTGTGACGTTGTTCGGGCACCCGTTTGCATGATACTGCATTACTTGACTGCATTACTCTTTATCAGTAACACTTTCCGCTCTAATAGTGATCTTATTAGCAAAAGCCAAAATGACACACACAAGCCAGCGTTGAAGGAGCTACCGACACACAATACAGTTTCAACCATTAAAAAAGCAGCCAAAATCGTTATCAGATGTTTTAAAGCGAGCTGGTAAAGTACCCAAAACATTCCGCTCTAATTATTTCAGCAGGTAGAGGCAATTCGGCAATGATTTCAGAACGTCTTGAAATAAAACTCTGCGCATGGTCGTATAAATCTTTGTTTACTAGGTTTTGACGAATCAGCGAATTTTTCATTGAATTTTATTGCCTTTTTGTTAGTTCGGTTAATTACTAGCTCAGTAAATTTTGCTCTAATTTTTGGTGCCCCATGTTCGCCTGTTGCATTGCTGTTTCCGATAACATTGAACATATGTTCGACAGTTCGGTAATTTCAGCCATATCGGCACTTTCTAATACAGGAGATGTAATGCGAAAAACATCTTGATGTAGGAGTCTTTACAATAGTGGGCTGATGAGTGAAAAGGGGGATAGAAGCGCCAAAAAGTTGGTGCTCTTTCGGTGATAATACGGGCATTTCTGGTGATGCCTGCTCTTCAAGAAAAGGAGTGCATCCAACCTTCTTTTCATATGAGTCTCGAATGAACCGTTCGTCCACACAAGAGCTTCTTTCTTGTCGTGATTTCTTTATTAAATCCAGCTTGAAATATGCTGAAACGGCTAACTAAACGTTCGTCACTATATGAAGTGTTCTAAAAAGTTTTACCATGGTGTCGCGCAGAATTCCTCCAGGTACACTCAGGGTTACGTTTTCCACATTGTGAAAAAGACATATTCTCCTCTGGAGCCCCGGACTGGTAGATCCACGCGTGTTAGAAGTCTTTCAGTAACCTTGCTGAGAATAGATGGATTGCCACATTCCTTTGCCACTAATGACGTGAACTAGTTCACATAGTGTAGTGTATGTGCTATATGGTTCATAGAATTAGTGCGACCGATCCCTGGAGCGTTCTCATTCAACTGAGGCACTTCTTCCGCACACAATTCGCATCATCGCAAACCATTGCTAAGAGAACAAATATGAATTTTAATGAATAACAAGAGAACGCGTCCGTGACCTACGGCACCTCCATTAATTTTTTTCTCAAAAACTTCAACATAATATATAGCATATCTGCATCAAACCAATGACATTGAAAACCAGCAAATAAAATTCTACTTATTCTCAGGATTAGGCCTCCTCGTACTCGTAATCCAAAGGATCGTCTCACTGTAGTTCTTCGTTAGGAGGCATGTCCGGTGTCAATGGTTCGGTTTGAATGGCGATCTCTTTAGGAGGTTTTTTCGATGGTTCGGGTCGTGGGCCGTTCACCTGGATGTCTTGTGCTGCCGTTGCTATCTGGCGCTCATGGCGTCATTCTAGTGTATGGCTCTGACTTCGGCGTCGTTCACTTTGGTTCCAAGGACAATACTGACGTATGTGTCCCGGTGATCTGCATTGGAACATCTATGTGACCCCCGACCACGCAGATTGCCTGTTCTACTTTCGACATATTGCACAGTGACGTTACGAGCATTTAGAATAAGTGGCATGGTTTAGGTAACACTCATTCATAAACAACAAGATTATGTTGCTGTATTTTCTCTCTATCTCTCTGCTAGCTTACATCTCTACAGTAATATAGAAGGGAATTAATAGAATGCTTTCATCTTTCGGAATGGGTCTTCCTAGTCGTGTTCGACAGGCCACGGGTTCCGAAACCACGGGCTCCGAGTCCGATGAGAGCTCCACCAGGCTCTGCGATCGATGCCGACGCGGAGGAATATGAGCTATGAGTCCGTGTACTCCTGCTGCAAAACCCAAACTGGCACAAATCTATTGGCATAAATGTACTTTAGAAAATAAATATATAAGAGAATAAAATTAGTAACTAATACAAACTATAAACTAATCTATATTTAAACAAAACAAACCCGAATACAATCAGAAAAAAGACAAACTACAATAAAACTAGAAGCTAATATATATAAACAAACAATAATAATTTAGAAAACATATACAAATTAAACTAGAAATATTTTGAACCATAATTTTTGATAAGGCAACTATTTCAGTAAGTTATTTCCTACTTTGAACGCCTGGCTACGGCGCGATGTACCGCCAAAGCAGACGGAAGTCGCTGGTATCGGCGCCTTGACTGGAACGATTCAGCATTGACATATAAGTATAATGTGTCGTCGCACTTAATCTGTGTTACTTTGTAAGAAACTTATACAATAATTATACTACCTACGTGTGCTTCTGGTTTTTATTCTTGGTTGAAAAAAGATCAAAAAGTTTTGCTTTGAAGTGGCTTCATCGAGGTAAATCAGTATAATCTTATTTGCGGGTTCGCTCACTGGACATGTTTTGAACCCGACAGTTCCCATTTCGCACTGCTTCTTCCGTATCGAGAATTGAGAATTGTCATAATCGAGATATTCAGCGGAAATCACTTCGTTAGTTTCCTGGCCGGACAGTGGTCATTTTGACTGCGATATGGCGCATGTGGCAATATTGGCTTTTGGAATTCGATGACATGAATTCGGTAAATCATCTGTGCCCCCGACAAAAGCTTTTACGAGATCAACTATGATTTGTTGGAGTTTTGTTTTGAAGACCCTCGTTACAATATCGGGGCGATCGGAGGCGTCTAGGTATGGTTTCCGACAGTGCCGTCATCTCAGACCACTTAGGAATACATGTGACGGTTATGAAGTAGCTGGGACGACCGTATTTATATACAGCTGCAAGCCCATCTGCTATGCATTCTTGCATATAGCGATTCGAGTGCGCATGATCGGAGGGTATGAAAGTCCTGCCGGGATCCTCGTCTCCGGTCCATATGATCTCTTCTTGGACTATTCTTTTGCTGATTGAAGCTGATCTTTAATTGTGCTAGATCTGAACTGACGGGTCAACGGGAAACTCCTGCCTAAACGCCCGAAACGGCCCCATGAAGTCCACTGACCCGAAGCTCATTAGAGTCTAGCGTCCGTATTTGATAACGTTATATTCTGCGTTGCCTACGCAGAAAGAGCTCGGCCCAAACCGTCAAATCGGTACATTAGCACGTACTGCAGTGGAAAGTACATCGCATTTAATGTTTCGGTGAACGTAGGCTGGACTTTTGCGTTTTTGCAACAAATGATTGAACCTTGTTAGGGTTCATCGGTATCTTTGCAAATTATTGCAGCATACACATCAACACCTTGGCACTTGCTGCATGCCGTGTTAATAGCCTGCACATTGCTAAGTAGCTCCTACGTATGTTATCAAACTAGAAGCCCGCGACTTTTGGAGTCACTTCGCTTCACTTTACGCCCACATATTTGTACACTGCGCATTACTCTAAAATGACGTTGTCAAGATAACTTCTCCGACGGCCTTCAAATGCTCCATCGCGCATTCCGCTTCCTCGTTACCATCCTTCATTTCGCGGTACAGCTGAGCTAAGTGCTGATCGCTGTGGTTTTGCGGCGCGTCGATGGGCAACTTCCCGAGCCTTTTTTGAAGTTTTGGCGCAGTTGCTCATCTACCGCACGGCTCCAGACTCGGCTCTTGGTCCTATTGATTCCTCACAATCGGCTTTCTTCGTGATCTGCTTCCAGCAACTGATTCTTAAGTCCGTTGTTATAAAGATCCTTTCTTAAGTTCTACACAGTTTGGTATTACAAAATTTTCGAAAAGCTAACGTCCTGAGCGATATGTTGAAAGTGTCGTAAATGCAGGAAACAAATGATTTCGACGTATTCTACAGTCATACAATACTAAATACACATCGATTACACTCCAGAGCCAACCGTAATCAGTGCATAACCATACAGGGTATGATACAGATTACGATTCAGCATACTCAACTGTACTCGCAGCACACGAACTAACGTACAAGAAACTCACCAAGTAGCGCTACTCCTGAGCGGCATTGCCGTCGGGATCTCTCTCCCGCTCGTACTGCTCTTGCTCTGCAGTCGCCTGCGCCAACTCTTCGGGTGTCGGTTACATCTTCGATCTGCTGCTCCAGGTGCCGCGCATACGCCTATGCTCGAACTCGTCGTCCACGTCAGTGCGCCCAGGTCGGATTAGTCGTCGCTGTGTTGGACCATCCTGTGTACGGTATCTCTTTGGCCGACGATTCCCGCCCTTAGCTCATAAAGCAACGATCTTCCCGACAGTTCGTGGCTCGTCGAATGTGCTCGGTATACCACTCAGCGGCGTCCGGTGGGCCCTCTGTCTTTACAAAAAGTTGCATCCCGGAATACGCTTAAAACTGTTAACAAGTGGCCGAGTCGATTCAAGATCTCGTGTTGTCTGATTGGCCATGTGTGTAACGTTTCTCGATTTCCCGTTTTCACGCTAACAAGATTTGCATGAAACCATGTTATGACGCTCGGCGTTGTAGTTTGCAGGAATTCTCTGATTAAGTTATGAGCTATTTTTGAACAAAATACCGTGAAGACTGCTCTACAAACAAGGAATCAGTTGAAATGACAATTTGAAACTGATCGTCATGGATCTCCGGTTCATTCAGCAGGGTTTGGCTGCGACCCTTTCGAAGTTTCTGGATTAACTGATCGTACAAAGCGCTACAATATAGGCAGTCAGGTGAGTACATTGCTACCGAACTGATTACATGTTCTAGAACTTTCTTTCCGTGATAAATACATGATGTAAAAGTCTTTGCATTTTTTATTTCAGTCCTTGCATATGTGCTCATACAACGAGATTTTATTATGGTACTGGGAATGCCGCTGCCGTAATGTTACTGCGTTTCGTAATATGCTGAACGTTAGGTTTTCTGTTTTGTGCGGTATTGACAGTATTCACCAGAATGCTGTAATGTTCCGCTCAAATCAGAAAATGACGGATTGCTATCACACAAGTCAGGCTGTAACTATAGCGCTTTATACCAGTATAATAAAACGTTCTTCTAGGACAGCAGTAAACGTTAAGTATGTGGAGTTTAACATTGTTGCCGATAGAAATGTGGGTTCAAACAGACAGCAGTGCGATAACAACGATGCCCTTAACATCTAGCTGTTTACAATAGTATGTATTACAATATTATATATGTACGTCTGCAAAATAGTGAATCGCAATACTGGTACATGGAATCGATCGCGATCGTCCATACACTGAATTCCTTTTCGTGTGTAGTATGTCTATAGAGTTCTAGATCTGCATGTACAGAGAATCGGATACGAAACAACAATGAAATCCCGCAGCATTGTAGACCACACCGCCCACGCATAAAATAAGCATTATTGCGGTACTCATTCGGAAGGCACTTTCAGCGCATGCTTTACATATTATGTTAAGATTTCACGCAGAGCTCAGCAGTGGAGAAATATACAGCATCTCATGGCTCGGTTTGCAACATTTTACATTGCATATTCAGGCAAAGAAGCGTAAACAACAAGCCAAACCAGTATGGTTCAAATGTCCGAAGAGTGCAGCCAGTATACATACAGAGTGCGCGGTTAAATGATTCAACAGTGATGCGAAACAAGCAGTTATAGACACATCAGCAACCCTGCTGAGTGAACTGGTTACAGTCAGGTTTATTTTTGCCAACTGCCTGATCAATCAGATCACCTAGGCCTGTGTTGACCACGTAATTAACAGTATTCGCCAGTATCAGGTTGCGTGGACGGCTGGAAGCGCTTCAACGCAAGGCTATACGGGCAATCTTGGGCATGTCCTACA
>JAQGAU010000308.1:0-31427 GCA_034698045.1 Paramacrobiotus richtersi
TCGCTGGAATACTGCACACGGCTTGGATACGCGTCTTAAAATGCTGTTGGTCCACTTTGGCCCGAACATAGTGTAGTAGTAGTAGGACAAATATGCAGTATTACCACGAGTATACAATCTTGTTCTTGCATCGGCGTACTAGACAAGTGCAGTCGCTAACAGCGGACAGTGACACTGATTTCCCGGAGCGAAGAAGCGAGAGATGTTAGTACCATACTGTACTTTACGTTGACGTCTACCCGGTCATCAAATGATCTTGTTAATGTGTCAAGTGATACTGTTTCTTCTTGTACAACTCCATAAACTGCATAAAGGTCATTTATATCTAATATATCGGTAAACAAGTAAAAACTATAACTACATACAGACACGAAAATGCTTTTTAAACAATTTTCAGTAAATGACCCCGGGCCAGATCTTCGAGTGGTGCACGATGCGAGTCCAACGACTTCCAGTACTTCCAGAAGTATGCAAGCATTTTTCGCAGCAGCACGTATAATTGTCGGAGGAGAATTATATGGATCTGCAGTTTCCTTGCATTCGTGTTTCATGTGAAGACTTCGACGAGCGGAATGTGGATTCATGCGCACCTCGCGACAGCGATAAGTTTCCACACTCCACACTCCTTTTTAATAAGCGTAATGTCATCCAGGCCAATACTTTACCTGATTCCGTACTCCAGCTTCGAGTACTTCTATCGCAGTGCTATTCTGGTCTTGCAGTAACGTACCGGTTCCACGAAGTTTAATCTCGCATACCGCACGACGAAGACGAGTTTCCACACTCTGCATGAAGCATTGTCCTAACAGCAGCAAGATCATCCGCAGACATGCCCTTGTCATTCAGTTCCCATATGAGCACCATATAAGTACTAATGGCTCCAATTAGCTACAAGAAAAATTGAGAAATGAAGAAGCAGTTGTTATATGATTCCGCCTTGCATATCACAGCGCGGCATTGGTTTGAAACTGTGCACCGTAAAGGCGACAGAAAGTAAGACTTACTGTTGCAATAAACTGTTGATTCACCAAAAAGAACTGGCCAACGGTGAATCCTATCGGACGTGACTGGATTTCACTGACGTAAAGGAACAGCCTTTTTCGATGCTCGTTGTCATTCGTTTGTCTGAGGTACTCGTACAACAACGGGATAATAGCGTCGGCCTAGTCAACGGAAAAAGTAGTCATAGGCAACTGTTGGCGTGAAATATTACCAACAGCCGAATCTCTACCTTCTCGCTAACAAAGGCCAAGGTTAGCGTTTCTATTGTTAGCGACGATATGAACAACACAAGCCCTTTATGTACTTCAAGTGACCACGCAGGCATAGTTGCGTACATCATCAGCGCCATTAGATTCTGACTATACTTCGCAAGGTAATAATATGATACTTTTGCGTCCAGTTGGAGCACAAGTCGTCCCATGTGTGCGTGGTGATCGAATAACATTTTCAACTTTTCATTTTGCAGCTTAGGATCCTTCAGTGCCTTTCTCGCGTGCATCTCAATTTGCGCAAAATAAAGCCCAGTTCCTGCTATAATAATGTTAAAAAATGCAAAGGTCGTGACAAGTGTTGAGTTGTAAACAGTCGTGTGTATCAGCATGTAGATGCATAGAAGACCAAATAAGTACGGATAAGAAGCTAGATAAGGCGCTAGAAAGGCTGGAACTGCAGCAAATCCTTCGTTTGGTATGTGCGGCCAGTTGGATAGGATTTGTTCTACAGGACTCCATGAGTACAATAGAAATATGAGAACAGCGACACCGGACAAGATTATGGTATATGCAACCAGACTGTTCTTTGTTCGGTTTGTGAGATCGTTAACGAAAATTTCCTCGAGTTTATGCACAATTTTCATGATGCCCGCATACCCATAAATTAACTGTAATAAAGCACTTAACACAGCGACATTTACCACCATATAGGACATGTAAGATATGACTTTGTGCGTGTATGAGCTGCTCGGCTTTTGACCGATAGACAGGTGCGCCAGGAAACAACTGCCTGCGTGAAATATAATGATGATAAAGATATGGATGACAACCCATGTTTTCCAAATCAATGTGCATATTGCCTT
Organism: Paramacrobiotus richtersi; assembly: GCA_034698045.1. Classification (NCBI taxonomy): domain Eukaryota; kingdom Metazoa; phylum Tardigrada; class Eutardigrada; order Parachela; family Macrobiotidae; genus Paramacrobiotus; species Paramacrobiotus richtersi. Next base: position 2,078 of record JAQGAU010000308.1, read on the forward strand.
CGTCCACGCATGATGCCCTCGTGGTTTTGAATCTGTTGATTGACGTTTGTTCCGCAGAGGAAAAAATCCAAATCCTCCTAGTCGCAGAAACAGGAGATGGACCTTTGTGCTCTTCGTTAAATATCCGTGGACCGCTTCATGCTTCATTTTTGTTGTATGGATTCTTCGACGTCGACTTCCAAATGTAACGGTACTAGACTAACCTGTAAGCGCAATACAGTATTTCATTTTCCAAACAGGAATAGTGCAGCGAACTTGAGCGAAGATCTCACGCCCGCGCAGTGCTGTCTTCCGGGACTCTTCACAGTGTGTTTGGTGTCTCTGATTACAAGCGGCCGTCCTCCTGAACAAGTTTGCTAACAGTGAAATTGCTGACAAAGCTCCAGATATTTAACTGACACTAATAATCATTGTAAGGTGATACCGAAAGTCTGTACGTGGCACAACGCTGTTATACTGGGCATGCCGCCTCTACCGAAATAATCACTTGTATATAACCAAGTCGGCATGGTTTGGTCACGTATGCTTGTTTTACTACTACTGATATGACCCGACAACACTGTTTGGGAGGTACCGGTAAGAGAAGATTTGACAAATAATACCACACAATAATGTTTTAGTAAGACAAGGGCAGTCGCTGATGGCGGACACTGATTTCCCGGAGCGAAGAAGGGAGAGATGCAGGTCACTTTTACTTGGCAGGGTCTAAAGCATGGCCCCGGCCAAGGCCACCGCGGTGGCCTAGGCCCTTGGCCCAGGCCAACAAAAATCTGGGAAGGCCACCGGCTAAAATCTGGCTACGGCCTCGACAAAATCTGGCCTTGCAGAAAACAGCATTGCCTGCAATAACAACGATGGTATGAACATTTTCCAGTATCCGTATCGTGACATAATGATGGCTGCTCTTTATTCCATGTAGATACTATACGTGTAATAAGTTCCCGTGTAAGAAGCTACGCATAATTTTTGCAACTTTGGCAGAGAGTCCCAGAGACCGTAGTTACCGCAGTTTTTCTTTCTGCATATACTGCAGACCGTACGTAAGAAAACAAGCTCAAAGGAAGAGGTGATCATGATGTTGATACTATGTTTAATTATTCAGAAAGTGTGAAATTTGTACTGCGAGTTCCACCGTAAGCTCCAAAATTTCCGTTCAGCCTAACAAAAACTTTACGTTTCATTTAATAACCAGTCATCTACTAATCTTGTTAAGGAGTGAGTGCTATTGTTACCCTTTTTACAGCTCCATAGACTATTTAAATGTCCAGTATCTCGGTAAACGAATGCAAACTTTAATTACATACACCTGTCCACAAACTTGCATGAACATGTTTCGTTACTCTACAGATAATTTTCAATAAGAGCCTCCAAGGGCCAGATCTTCGAGTGGGGTAGGAATCCGTAGGGTGCGAGTCCTGCGAGGCTGCGACTTTCAGTATACAAGCATTTTCCAACAGCAACACCACGCATCAGAGAAGAATTGTGTGGATCTGCCGTTTCCTCTTGTTGGTTAGATTCGTATTTCCTGTGAATACACCTCACAAATAAAGTTCATGTGGCACCTCACGACAGCGATGAGTTTCCACACTCCATACGAACCACATTTTTAATAAGCATAATGTCATCCGGGGACAATCCTTTATCTCCCAACTCCCACATCAGAACGATGTAGCTGACGAACTGCTCCTACTAACTGCAACAAGAGCAAACCCTGCAGCGGATACAAGTACTCTGTCAGATTGCTGCAGCATACAGTGCAGCGGTTAGATTGTCCTTTGTCACATTTTGGGCAACTCAAGAGAACATTTCAGACACTAGAAGTATACGGTATACTAGCTTCCCCGTCCAAACCGGCCAAGTTACTCCATTACTGCAATTTCTACCATATCATATCACTGCATAACGACTGGAAGTTTAGACTTACAGCCGCAACGAAATGTCGGTTCACTAGGAAGAATTTGCCAATGGTGAATCCTACCGGTCGTGACTGCAGTTTGTTAAGGTAGAAAAACAGTAATTTTTGCTGTTTGGCGTCATTCAATCGTTTCAGAATTTCGTAAAAGTAGTCGATGATAGCGTCCGCCTGTGGAATTATAACAAGATCTTGTTCATATTGTCGTCAAACATTACAATAACACAAACAATATTAGCATAAAACTTAAAGGTCATAAATGCGAATAAAAATGTACGTGTGGCCAAGCCAGATACCACTTTGCACAAGAATATAACCGGAGCTTTACGGTACCTGTTCGCTAACAAAGGTCAAGCATAACGTGTCTGCTGTTAACCACAGCATGGCAACTGCAACTCCCTTGAGCAGCTCGAATGCCCAGGTATGCAGACTTGCAATCAGCACTAACGATATCAAGTTCTCGCTCTATTTTGAGAAGTAATAAAATGCAGGCGTCTAGCTGAAGAACAGCTTCTCCAAGCTGTAAGTGGTCATCTAACAACGAAACCATTACTTGTGGATCAGGTTTTATTTCGCTTGCCAACGCTGCCCGTGCGCAGTTCCTAATGCGGGCAAAGCAGAAACCGATAGTTGCTGTAATAATGATCAAACATATGAAGATCGTGTAAAATATGGCTTGGTAAACAGTCCCCTGAATGAAGATATGAATACAAGCTAGACGAAATAAGTATGGAGGAGACACCAGAGAAGGTATCAAGGCGGGAATTAGAGCGAACCCTTCATTCGTTGGCCAGTTTGTTAAAACTTGTACATCCTGCCATACATTCCACAGATACCAGATGGACGTCATACCGGAGATAATCACGGTAATGGCAGCCACATATTGTTTTGTGCGTTGTGTGAAGTAAATGACTGCGATCTGATCAACTTTATGTATAGCGTTAACGATTCTTCGTGCATAACAATGAGATGGAGATAAGCACATGGCGAAACGACATTACCCAGAATTGCGCCAACATAACTGATTGCTGTTGTCGCGAATGAACTACTTTTTAAGTTACCACTGTTAATAAACAGAAAGTAAACTCCGGCAGTTGAAATGACAACGATGGTAAGAATATGGATGATCACCCATATTATCCATATCAGTGTGCACATTTTCATTGCGCGGCCTAATTCTGATCGCTTTCCGTACCGCAGAGGAAGAACGCCAAATCCGCCCAATCGCAAGAATGTAAAATGGAATTGCAGACACTTCATTAGGTATCCGACTGGCAGTGGATGACCCATTATGGCTTTTGACCTTTTCGACGGAATCTTTCAAACAATATTTGAACACTCGGCTGTTAATGTTAATGATTTCAGGGAGATCACTCTCAAACAGATCTCCACCCCGTTGGACTCGTCTATGTCAGTAAAGATGAGAAGACAACATACGACAGCTCACTGGTGTTTGCTAACAACAAATATGATCCTGTCTTGCGGTATATCGCGTGCATAACTAAGGCTCTGCCGGTAGCATATGACGTCTGTTACATAATGCCGAGATTTAGACTTCAAACATAGCTGATCTGTACCAAACATCTGTCATTTTTCCATATTTAGCCTAGGTGCACCAACACCAAGAAATAAGGCTACCGCATAAGGAATCACGTACACAATTACTATCGGCGCGAAATTATTGAAAGTGCCATACAGGATCAGACTGTTTTATTGTGCAGTTAACAGTTGTACAAAGTGGCAGATTAACACTGCTCGCTCACTAATGTCATCATGTAACAACGAAAGTTTTTTAAACCAGAAAAATATGAGAACTAGTAATCGTTTAGAACAAATATTGATACAAAGAATACGCCATTACAGGCGACCAGGTGTCATAGCAAACAGAGGCATCATAGCGAACAATTCTGATTACTTAACAAAATATCGATTTCTAGTACAGATACAGCATCGACCGTATTAATTATTAAATCTTTTGATTGTGTAAATAACCGGTGTTCGCCGCTGACGGTGCTGGTAGGGTGACAGTGTACCCGTACTGCGGCGCAACGCTCCCTTGTTGCAAGGGTACTATGCACACCTGTCCTTGCTGTGACGGAGTGTACATAACGGTCGGTACTCTAACATACTGTCCTGGATAAAACGGCTGTACAGTCATCCCGCTATGCATCTTGCATACGTTGAGTACTGCTATACCAGCCTCTGCAAGACTGGCCGCCAGCATAACAGAATGAAAAACAAAACTGGCTATGACGAAGCCTCTTCCAAAACACCATTCGTCAAGGACGTAATCATCGCTAGGTTGGGTACCATCGCACCGATGGTACCCAGCGTTGGCAAAACTCAGAAGCATGGAAAACATCAGCATCATGGCAACAGCGGACAGACAGGAGATGATGCTCATAACCATGGAGGTGATTAGCAGACACTTGCGGGAACCAGGGGAAGTGCAGCCTGGCAGAGGTTGCCATGCTGCAATGCCGAAGGAACCAGTTATAGTGTAGAAGATTCCTAACATCGCTCCGGAAAACGAAAAGGTATAGACGAGCGTCTGGTAAATGGGAGCGGTGGCAAAATCTAGAAGAACAATACTGTTTTATGACAGGAACTTCAGCTGCCTAGATCGAGTTTTTTCTTATTCTCTACAGTGCTCGTAAAATAAGCGCGGACGAGATCTCTATAATAACTTAAACCAGCAATGGATGTGGTGCCATCTGTGCGAAATCTGTCTGAACGGAAACTGTCCGAATACTGCTCCAGAAATCATGCTGACACGAAATGAAAACTCAATCTGCTAAACTTATGAGAAAAGAATCGAGGGTACTCTCTGGTAATAATTTAGTGTTGCTTGTAACTTTCCCACGTACAGATGATATCGCTCATTATCAAACCGACTCCACACAAAACTTGTATTATGCCAAATACCAATATTAGCAAGGGCTGGTACAAAGAAGTCGTGGCGTTGGAAATCATTTTGGACTGTGATATTGTTGAAAATACCGTAGTGTACGCTATCCGCTCAAAGACCCGTTTCAGATTCAGCTCCGCTACGATAGGAACAGTCAGCGTAAACAGTTTGCCACGTCAGCACAAGGAAGTTTTGCGACCCTCCTTACGCACTGCGAGTCTTTCAGAGACGCAGTTGCATCTATTTTTATTTTATGCGACGCAGCCGCGCTGACTAACAGCGGACTAGATCGGCAAGATGTGAACGGTGTAGTACACTGATCTGCGATGTCGGTACGTATTTTACGGCGCTGGCGAAAGCGGCAGAAAATGGAGCGTAAGAACGTTTCCATCCATGTGTGAGTGTACTGAACTGAACTTTTGCTCTGTGTGTACATGAAGCAGCTGTGGTTCAGAATCGTGAAGCAGAACGGTGCATTTAATGTGACCTTTCGTTATGGAACGAGCTATATCAAAATGGTCCGGTCTCCCAGCAGCAGTACATATGTTCAATCGCAAAGAAATATATATTGCCGAGCATTTATACGTTTCGGACTCGTGATTACCGCTCAGTGTAATTGTAAGTACAACGGACCTCTGCGCCTCCATTCTTCGGTTCAATAACCCAAAAAGCGCTTCCTCCTCTAGAATGGAACCGCAAATAGAACCGAAAGGTCAGCTGTGGGAGGTTTGATCTTTCAGCTTTATTTATGGTTGTTTGAGATGCTTGTAGTTGCGTTATTACTCTTGTACATAATTTTTGTGAATTTTTCCCTCTGAGACGGTTCTGCTTATAAGCGCGATGACCACAGGATGAGCAGTTTGTGTGATCGTAAAAGTTAAAAAAGATGAGAAGAAATGGTGCTATCGTAAAATTATTTTCGTTCTTATCCTTGTTGCAAATTTTTACCATGCAGAAATCAAACAATAATAATTCGTATGTTATACAACATCCTTATGTGCCATTTCAGCGATCTGTGACAGAATGTTTCATTTACTGAGGACTTACTTGTTAGAAGAGAGCTGCAACATACAGCAAGTTCATGAGTTAATTCCCCTAGGTAATTCGTTATGGAAAGTTACACAGTTCGGACTTATGGCCAGGACCTTCGTAAAGCAACCTTGTAAATTATTAATCATATTATTACGGAATGGCAGGATGCAGGACACGACATACAGCACCCTTCGAATGTTGTCAGCAACCTTTGGCGAAACCAGACTAACAGTTTGTGACTTATCTGTACATCATTCTTGAAGGCGTCTTGAGATTTTGTTGCACCTTAACACCAATACTTTGCATGATTCCCTACTCCAGCTTCGAGTACTTCCCATCAGAAACGTCACACGGACCACCATACCCAGACTGACGAAAAGTGATACGGATATCGCAGTGCTATTCTGGTTTTGCAGTAACGTACCGGTGCTACGAAGTAAACTCGCATGCCGCACGAAGAAGACGAGTTTCCACACTCTACACGAAGCATTGTTCTAACATCACCCATATCATCCTCCGACATGCCATTGGAATTAACCTAGGAATTATACCAACTCCTTCGTTCGGTGTCATGCAGATGTGTCATGTGCGGCCAGTTGGACACTGGACAGAACTTGTTCAACAGCATTCCACAAGGTCCATATGAGAAAGAAGACTGCGATACAAGATACCATTATGGCATATGCAACCAAACCATTTTTTTTTCGGAGTGTGAGATAATAAACGAGAATTTCGTTTAGTTTATACACAGCCTTCATGATGTCCGCATATCCATAAATTAGATAGCACAGGACACTCGCTATAACGAACTTTACCAGCAGGTAACGTATTTAAGTTATTACTTTGTGCATGAACGAGCTGTTCGTCGCTTGACCTTCAATCAGCGGCGTTAGGTAACAATCTGCAGCATAATATAAAACCATGGTAAAGATATGGATAGCTACCCATATTTTCCAAATCAGTGTACATATAGCCTTCGTCCAGTGTAATGGCTTCGTGGTTTTGCATCGGTTGCTTCTTTTTTGTTTTACAGAGAAACAGTTCAAAATCCTCCTGATGGCAAAAACAGGAGATTGACTGTTGTGTACTTCATTATATATCCATGGATCGCTTCATGCTTTCTTTTTACTTGATGGATTCTTCAGCCTCGACTTCCAGATACCGAACCAGGCTAACTTGTATGCGAAGTACTTCCATTGCGGCGCAGATCTACCGGCCGCTCAACGATATCTTCCGGGACTCTTTCCGGTGTTTCGTGTCTGTAACTAAAAGCGACGACTCGCTCGAACAAGTTTGCTAACAGCGAAATTGCTGAAAAGTTTCCGATATTCAACTGACACTGAGTGATTACAAGAAACACCTTCGGCAACCGCCTCAGGGCTTTTTGAGATCTTCATGCAAAACGGATTCGATAGCATACTGTTCAGCCAGATCCTGCTTTATAGGGGTTGTCAACTGCCCATACCGTTTTTACTGCTGTTCTTCGTTATATTTGTTTCTTCGGTTGGCTTAGGACTTCGTCAGACTTTTCTGTAAATTTGCTCGGTTTAAGTTTGCTAACAGCAAAATTGCTGACACAGTTCCAAAATTGAACTGACACTAACACTTGTAAGTACTGTAATTCGATTGCAGTATTATAATGGTGGTTGTAAGGCAATACCGCACGTCAGTGGCGCGACGCGTTCAACCGAAACAATCACACGTCAAAAACCGGCTCGGTCCCAATAATACCGCTGCGAAGTACCGGTCAGAGAAGATAGGACTAAATTAGTATTCACATTACTAGGTATATGCGCGAAAGTACGAAAACTAGTGCACAGACACATGTCGAGACACTACAAGGTAAAATGTCAAATATCAAAGAAACAACCGGCACCGCCACCTCGATTAATGCGACAAACAGATCGTTACAGAGGGCAAAGTGCCCAACACAGCAGCAGCGTTACCTTTTACAAAAGCTAAGCTAAAACGATGCTTACTAAAAGCGGTTAAGCGAGGCTCCCCGTCAGTCTGCGGATCTTCCTTCCCATGAACTGAATCATCTCAGTGAAGGCCGCACCAAAAGTTCCAAGCGTCTCGACTGCTAAAGGTTAGAACAAATATAAACCACGCTGCTCCGAAATGGAATAAAGACGTCGTAATGTCTTGGCACGACCGCATATGCGCGTATAGCACAGTTTTGTCACTGATTTCCCGCACGCAACGAAGCAACGAGACATGCAGGTCAGTACGTTACTTTACGTTTTATTTAGTAACCAGTCGTCTATAAATCTTGCTACTGTATCAAGTGACATTGTGAACCATTTTCACAGCTCAATAGACTAACTGAATGTGCTATACGTCGGACAAACGAGTGCAAACTTTACTCTGTACAAACGCTCATCCACAGAACTGACAGGAAAATGTTTCGAAATTAACATTTTCAGTAAGAGGATCTCGGGTCAGAACTTCGAGTGGCGCAGGATGGAAGTCTAACGACTTCCGGTACTAGTATGCAAGCGTCTTTTACAGCAGTAACCGTGGCCACGCACGGACGTCTTGAAAGGATTATATGCACTTGTACTTTCCTTTGCGTATTTATGTGCAGACGAACAGAATTAATGTAGATTCCTTAACATGAGCACCTCACGATAGCGATGAGTTTCCACACTCCATACGAACCACATTTTTAGTAACGGTAATATCATCCTGGGACAGTCCATCATCTCCCAACTCCCACATCAGAACCATGTAGCTGACGACTGCACCCACTATCTACAACAAGAGTAAACACTGCAGCGGATGCAGCGGATGCAGCGGATAATTGGTGCAGTCGACTGTGCAGTGCCGTCGTTAGATTGTCCGTTGTATCATTTTGGGCAACTCAAGAGATTAACATGGCTTTTGCATATCAGACACTATACGATAGATGAGGCTTTTCCAAGTATGACCCATGGGTCGATTGCCAGATTCCCCGTCAAACCGGCCAAGACACCTCCACTATGTGAATTGTTAACATACTCTTACCGAAACGAATGGAAGTTAGACAGACTTACAGCCGCAACAAGTTGTCGGTTCACTAGGAAGAACTTGCCAATGGTGAATCCTACCGGTCGCGACTGCAGTTTGTTAATGTAGAAGAACATTAATCTTTGCTGTTTGGCGTCGTTGATTAGTTTGAGAATTTCGTAAAAGTAGTCGATGATAGCGTCCGCCTATGAAAATAAAAAACATGCCATTGTGAGTAAACAGGTACGGACTGTATATTGATGCCACATAGTTTAACAATATAGCCGACCATAATTTCACCTTTTCGCTGACAAAGGTCAAGCATAATGTGTCTGCGGTTAACCACACCATGGCGACTGCAACTCCCTTTAGCTGGTCGAATGCCCAGGTATGCAGACTTGCAATCAGCACTAACGTTATCAAGTTCTCGCTGTATTTTGAGAAATAATAAAACGCTATACAGGCGTCTAGCTGAAGAACAGCTTTTCCAAGCTGTGCGTGGTCATCTAATAACGAAACCATCATTTGTGGATCAGGTGTTTCACTTTTCAACGCTTCCCTGGCGGAGCTCTCAATTTGCGCGAAGGAGAAACCGGTAGTTGCTGTAATAACAATCAAACATACGAAGACCGTATAGAATATAGCTTGGTAAACAGTCCACTGAATTAAGATATGAATACACGCTACACGGAAAAAGAATGGATGAGACACCAGAGAAGGTATCAAACCGGGAATTGCAGCGATCCCTTCGTTCGTTGGCCAGTTTGCCAAGACTCGTATATCTTGCCATACGTTCCATAGAAACCAGATGGATGTTAAACCAGAGACGATCATCGTAATGGCAGACACATAGTTTTTCGTTCGTTGTGTGAAATAAATGACGGTAGTCTGATCAACATTACGTAGAGCGTTTAAGATTTCTTCGTGCATAACAATGAGATGGAGATAAGCACATGGCGAAACGACATTACCCAAAACTGCGCAGATGTAGTTGATTGCTGCTGTCGCGAACGAGGTGTTTTTTGAGTTACCATTGTTAGTAAACTGAATATAAACATCGGCAGTAGAAATGACAACGATGGTAAGAATATGGATGAGCACCCATATTCTCCAGATCAGTGCCCAGACTCTGTTTGCGCAGACTGATGTTGATTGCTTTCCGTCCCGCAAAGGAAGTACTCCGAATCCCCCTAACCGCAAAAGAACAAAATGGAATTCCAAGCATTTCGTTAAATATCCGACTGGCAGTGCAGGATGCATTCTAGTCTGTGACCTTTCCACGGTATCTTTTTAACAATATTTCTGACTCGTTACAATGTCTGAACACACGTCCGTTAACAAATCATTTTACGGTGATCATTCTCAAACAGACCGCAACCCCTTTGGGCTTGTCGATGTCAACAATTAAAGCTAACAAAATGACATACGATAGGGGCGTTGGTATCAGTAAAATTAACATTCTGGTATCCTGCTCCCTGCGGCATGTGTGCCTGACCATATATCATGTGATATCCTGCTACTTTAGCGACGCAACATATGCAGCACTTTTCATAAAACCAGAATTAGATATTTTTGGTATCAGTTGTGTATTTTTTCCTGTTTGTGTATTTCTTACTGTACAAGCTCTCGTTGGATTTTCAATTTTGCTATCATATCAGTAATTATTGAAAACTACATTTTCATAATTCACGTTCGTACGGTGGTATTCGAGTAATTTAAACTATCAGAATATTTGTCTGCAATTTGTACGTGCGGTGTGCATGCTCACCGCATCGCAGGTACGATGCGAAATGTTAATACTAAAATGAAACGCTATGACAGTTTAATTTTCGTCACTCAACGTTTATTTGTCAGCCTTCACTGTGGAAACGTTCTCCGACTGTACAGCCACAGGACCAGCGATCCCATTTAAGTACAATGGTCATCGATTACGAAGCGCTGATAATATGCGATCATCCAAAAAATCTAGGGTTTGTGGTTACTACCTTCTTGTTTTTGGTTACATGTTGACAAACCGACAGTAGATTGTGGTCGTAGAAGAATCAGGATCTAGCTCAAATTATGTTGCGGACCCGAGAACAACCGACTGCAAAACCTTGAGAAAAAACCATTTTTACTGTACAGTTGTATGTGTACATTACCAAAAGCATATAGATTCCTGTCAGCATACAGCGAAAGTTTTGTAGACGAAAGTATCTAGTACTCCTTTAGAATATTACGTTTAAACTTCACTGTATTCAGCCCGTTGGCTAGGCATTAAAGGCAGCAGTGCTAACAATTCTGGTTAAAACATTGATTTTCCATGCAGCAACGTCCGTATCAGTGTTTTTGACTATAGACATAGTTCCTGTTTGCCGCTGACGGCGCTGGTAGAGTGGCACTGTATCCGTACTGCGGTGCGACGCTCCCGTGTTGCGGGGGTACTATGTACACCTGTCCTTGCTGTGCTGGATTGTACATGACGGTCTGTACTCCAACATATTGTCCAGGATAATACGGCTGCGCTGCCATCCCATACCGGTTATCCTGCAGCTTGCACACATTGATTCCCACTATTACAGCCATTCCCAGACTGACCGCCAGCATAATAGCATGAAAGACAAAACTGGCAATAACGAACCCTCTCCCATAGCACCATTCGTCAAGAGCGTAATTCGGATCGCCGCACCGACGGTATTCAATGGTATTGTTGGCAAAAGCTACCAGAAGGATTGAAAATGTAAACATTATACCGATAGCGGCTAGGCACGAGAGGATGCTCATAACCATGGATGTAATCAGCAGGCATTTGTGAGAACTTGACGAAGTACAGCCGGGCAATGGGTTCCATGCTGCAATTCCGAAGGATCCAGTTATAGTGTAGAAGATTCCTAACATCACTCCGGAAAAGGAGAAGGTGAAGATGAGCGTCTGGTAAATAGGAGCGGTGGCAAACTCTGCAACAACAAGCTTTTCATAAATGTCTCTGTTGTTACGCTGCGGTCATGGCTTGCGATTGACATGAGTAGCGTATTGTTTCGGGGGAGACACTGTACGTCACTGACCGGGATTTGTGCAGTAACGGTCTAGCTGCCATAGTTAATATAAAACGTTAATATCGATTTCGAGAAAGTTTTTTTCGTCTAGATCACTGGTAAGTATGTATAAGCTCGAATACTATCTGTAACATAGTGAAGCAGACGAGCGTGCTGTTATTTCTACACATACGTAATCTGCATAGAAAACTGTCCAAATATTGGTCCAGAAATTCACACTGTGACTAAACAATACAGATATTACTTAGGTCTGTTATCCGAAGTTTTCGAACAGAAGTCAAAAGTAGTTATACTATTTTCACGTACGGATGATATCGCCCATGATCAACCCGACTCCACACAAAACTTGTATTATGCCAAATGCCACAATCAGCAGGGGCTGGTACAAAGTGGTCGTGCTGTTCGAAATCATTTTTGACTGTAGTATTGATGCTGATACCGTAGAAGTATACGCTCAGAGAAAGACCGTCTGAAAACTCGAACTCAACTACCATATGAATAGTCACAAGAAAGAAACAGTTATCATGTTCACACAAGCAAGTTTGATTGGCAGCTCTGAGCTCTCCCTTTGCACCGCCAGTCTTTCCGAAGACGTGGTTCCTTCCGTCGGTCTATTTTTATGCCACGCTTACTGATATCGATGGCGGAGAAAAAAGCAAGACTTGTAACATGTGTTGCTCTGCCCATGCCGGCATTAGCGCAGCGGCGGCAAAAGGAACATAAAAAGATCTCCATCCACATACACTCCCATGATGTAGGTAGATAACCACCCTCCACTGTCACTATTCAAAAATGCTCTGATGCGGATAGTTGCACGAAATTGTTTTGATACCATTCGGTTTACAAGGCTGTACGAACAGTGCGTTCGTAGTGCGCTTAACAAATTAACAACTTTGCAGATTATTAGCTATGCATCGATTATCGAATTATCTACACGATTCTTGAACTACGTAATGTCAGCCAACATGGTCAAGCACGTGAATATGGCATACGTTGCTTTTCGAGGTCAGAGTTATGTTAACCTATCTACAAAATAAGATTAAATCGTTTCATGTACGTGTTCAAGAAGAAGCTGCTCATGCACAGTCGAAAAGAAAACGTGATGCTTCAGCTGCTTGGCATGTACGAATACGGCGGAATACTTCTATACATAACCGGGTAATAACCGGGATATCGGTTTTTTTACCCCCGAATTTTGACCAACACCGACGGTATGATTTTACCACTAGTGCGGCAGAATGGAGAAGTATAAATTGTCCGCTTGCTGCGACATTTCCTTATTGGAAATGCCATATTCACAATTAATGGTCCCGGTTATAGCAGTATGCCAGTAAGTACTGTATGTGTCTGTGGAAGCGCAAAAAATATTGCCGAGATTCTGCATGGTAAACTGGTAGCCACTGGATTGACTGTTTTTGCCAGCTGCCCTTTTTATTTTTCGCTTGAAATTGCACTGCATCCAGATTATTCCACACAACGAATATCCCCCACGAATGCAGGACATATTATCTTAAATCGGACATTTGACCCGTTCTAATCTGACTTTGGTGAATCTCGTTCAGATCTCTCGGGTAGACTGCGGACGTTGGGGGAGGCCCTCGAATTGTTGGCTCGAATCCGGACAGACAGGGCTTTTTGGTAATCATACGAAGGTTTACTTACAACGTACAACAAGTTAGCAGTCTTTTGTTTAATACCGTAGAATATTAAAGTGATAGCTTTTGACTGGCCATTCGCCTTACCACGATTTAGAAAGGATAGTGGTGATCTGAATTCGGCTGTTCTTATATAATCGTTGGTAAGTTCTCATCATGAGCGGAAGTACGTAACGCGAATCGGTGAGTCTGGCACACGTCGTAGAGCACGGACCTGCACGGTCAACCGGTAACCACGAATCCACGATGAAGCAAGTACACACGTTGTATGTAGATCTGGCACGCGTAGAACACGGTAAGCACGACATCCGCAGGATGCGGGCAGCACGTTTATTAGAACGCCAAGCACGAACCGGATTACAGAGACTGAAGTTAGTTCACCAAAGTTAGCAGGTTAGAGGCATTAGTCACGAGAATGTTGGTCTAAGCATTTCCAGTTGAGCTGTTACCTATCAGAAGGATTACTTTTGCTACAATATTGACTAATAGTATACCAAAGGTACGGGTCTGGAATTGCAGGGGTTCGTAATGGTGAAGTAGAATGTGCATATGTTTAATGTGACCTTTCGCTATTGAAACAGCGCCAAACATGTCAAAACGGTCCCGTCTCTCGAGAGCATTACGTTTGTGCAAACACACAGAAATATTGCCGAAAATGTCTGTTCCAAACTTCTAATTACCGCTCACTTTATGACTGACCGAATGACTAGTTTTTCCAGTGACTGTTTTCGCTGAATATTGCAGTGCTTTCTTGGGAACAATGCAGCGAACGATTTTCTGAGAAATCAAAACATTATAAACCGGACCTTACCCATCACAAGGATTTGTCTGGGCCGACTGCATACGGTGGGGGAAGTCCCATTGCCACCGCGAAACCGAGCAGACAGAGTTTACTGTAATCGTAACTTCGTAAGCACTGGACGTCAGCTTACTCTTATTGGCAGTCAGGTCGGTGAGTTGAGGTGCGCCCATCCTCTCTTACCAGTACCCGACGCATTGCACTTTGCAGTTCAGGCACGTCAGTTTGAGAATCCGGACATTCGCTTATAATCGCGGAAGTTTGGATCAAGCAGTCCGTATTCTACCGTCGAGCCAAAACGCTCGTTATTAGGCTGTTTTACTCTTAAGGTGCTTCCATCTTTTTGTGGCATTCTGCCATTGTTTCCTCAAAGTCTGACGAAGTTTTATTTGAGCACTTAAAATGTCAGAGTTCAGTGTGAAGCTCTATCTAGAGGCTGAGGGTGAAATTCGTCATTTCTCGTCTCAGGCATGGCACTATGAGGATTTCAAAAACCAAGTTCGCGAACTCACTGGTTGTGATAATTTTCGGCTGTTTGCAAAAGGTAAAGCGTCAGAACTTTAACCGGATTCCACCGCCTTATTTACAGTAGTATTTAATATTGATTTTAACAAGTTAGTTTAAGACTCAAGTCCTTCGTTCAGAATCGTTGGTCATGGCAAATTTGTTTCAAATTAGAGTTTGTTTCATATTTCGGTAATCGGTATTGCACGTTTTTCTGCTCTCCGCCCCGTTGTTAATTTGAATTTTATTATTTCACTGCGGTTCCTCGAGATCGGGAGATCGTCAGTTTTAGGATGGTTACCTCGATGTTTCGGGATTTGTTTCAGATACCGAGGGCGATTTGATTGTGGTTGGATCAAACTGGGAACTGCGGAAAGTGCGACAGTGTCTTGATCGAGATTATTTGCGCATACATCTGCGCTCCACCAAGAACCCATCCGAAACGGCCAAAAACAAGACGATCCATACAAGTGTGTCATGCAGTGGTTGCCAGGGCGAAGTGGCTGGGACGCGTTACAAATGTTTGGAGTGCCCGAATTACGATCTGTGCGAGAAATGCATGGGAAATGGTTCACACTGCGAGCACGACATGCTTGCTGCACGTTCTCCCCAAAGTCAGGAGCTCAAGGTAAGTCCGAGTTTGTCACTTCATTTTTCACAATTCATCACTTTTAACGAATTGTGGTTTCGTTTTTCAGAAACTGCTTGCGCAGGGACCAGGTACTCGGAAAAATACCCCACAGCCGACCTATCACAGTTTTGTCCACAGCATCGGGGATCCTCGAGTTACGTTGTTTTACGATGGGAAGAGGGTGGTGTTGGACAACAACGACAGTCAGCAGATACTTGAGAGTGATGAGACGATCGGCAACGCGTCCAAGAACATAGTGGAAGCCATCGATTCGTTAAAGGACCAAGTTGAACGGCTTGCGGAAGTTATGGGAAGGGAAAAGAAAGAACAAATGGCAGTATTGCAGGCGAAGGAACCAAATAAAGCCTCAGAGGATCATGAGAAAGGGGAGAATGCTTCTGCCAGAGTGGATGCTGGAACGGTCGTGGCTGAAAAACCGCAGTCGGACACGAACGGTCAGGCGCCGAGTCCATTGCTGACGGGTAAGGCTGGATTCGTTAAAGCATTAACAGTTCAGTGCGACACTGAAGAGCGCCACAGTTAAAATCCTTCTTTGAACCTGGAGATACCACTTTTATCAACTCTTGTTGTTGAATTTTTATAGCAAAGGAAATGAGCGATGGATTCGACATCTTGGATATGAGGTGGGACTGGGTAGAATGCGTGGCTCTACGGAAGTTTTGCGTCAAATTTAATGGGGATACCTCGCGAGTGCTACATTTCCTGGAGTTAGTGTCGCATCTGAAGAATCTGTTACGTTCCTGAATCCTGTCCGTGTTCCGCGTCATATCTTCTGCATTCCAGCACCGACATAGGGTAGTTTCGGGTATTAACAGTTCTGTGGTATATACAGTAATGCTTTAATTTAACCACTTGTTGGTTGTCTAGTATCTGTGTGTGCGTATGTGTGTCTATTACAATAAGCCAGTTTTCAGTATTTCGGTATGATTGTTTTAGATGGAATTGTGTATGTGGTTTTACATTCTATTCTGGTATTCGACCAGACCCGAAGTCCCTGATCTGTCTGATCTTGTGTTGTAATAATAAATATTATGAATTTGCCTGCCATAAGTTGTATATGTATTGTACACACACAGATTTGCGAGAATGTGAAAAACCACACAGTTTCAAAAGCCACTAATCACGTGGGTATTCCAAGGGACCCCTATCGTTGATCAGGCGAAGGAGACGGCCAAGACAGTGTTGTTTTAATAATTAAAAGTAAGTAGTAAATCTTAATTATTAAGGGCTTTTGAGCCCTTAATAATTAAGTAAATAGTAAGCCGCTGCCGGAGACCAGTAGTAAATAGTAACTGAATATTAGAAGTGCTGCTTTCGGAAATATTAAATAGTAAGTAAAATTAGCAATCAGCCACTCTTTCTGTTATAATAATTAAAACAGGCCTTTTACTATCCAGCAACAAATAAAAGAATGCCGTCGATATGACAAAGTCGTTGTTCGAAATCGGACATCCTACATCCTAGGTACAGTGAACCGCGTAGCAGCGCCAGTTTCTGTTTCTGCAATATCGCCACAACGGTAATAGCGTCTCTGTTTCACCTCCAACAGATGATGATTATGTGTAAGCGATGCACAGCGCTGGAAGCCTAACGGCTCTGCCAGATGTTTATTATTAAATATTAATCGAGCCAAATCTAACTGGTAGATCGATACCATACTTATTGTTTAATTTTATTTTCTCGTTTTCGTCTTTTTGATTGTTTGTAATTACGGATACGAAAGTTTTGAACAGAAAATGTTGCTTATTTTACGTTTGGACTACGGCTGACAGGTTCTGCATTCTGGTAAGACCACAGTGAACAGCTGGCTAATCTTGGCTCCGGATAGTAACCAAATATTATAATATTTATAATAATTAAGTAAATAGTAGCGGCTGCAGAACAAAACATTAAATATTAAGTAAACAGTAAGCATAAGAATGGGGCGATAGTAAATAGTAAGTAAATATTAAAGGCCGAAAAATTGGGGATATTAAATAGTAACAGGTGTCAAAAAGTGATAGTAAAAACAACACTGGGCCAAGAGAAACTCCACTGGTCTCGAGAATGCTGACTTATCGTACGCGCAAAGCATGATTTAAGTGTCCGAAACTAAGATTTTATTCTCGTATCAAAAGCTACTTCGCAAAAAGTGCAACCACGCGGGATCGAACCGCTGCGCTCTCGCTCTGTGGCCGAGCGTCATACGACTGAGCTAGCTGCATTATTCACAAATAACTTAGAAAGGTTTTATCGCTCAACGTTTAACTGCGGCACAGCCGTCACTCACTCTTTTGTCAGATATCTAAAGATAATACTCGAACTAATGTTCTGCGCTACAATGGTTGCATGCCTGCAGTCTGTAGATGTACACGTATAATGTGCAGTTAGTTCAAAAGGCTTCTATAACGTTATAAAGAACCGGCACAACGCGCTTTGGACAAAACAATACAAATATTTGTAACAGCGTAATCGATCATGTTCCTTGTTCGGTTTGTAAAAATTGCAGAGTATCTTGCTGATATTCAGCTGTGAAGCCAGTGTCCATGCTATGGCGTGATTGATTGGTGAATTGTGCATACTTGCAGAAGCTGGAATTCATGACGAGCAAACGGAAACTACACACTGCTTTCTGTGAACTGGCTGCACAATTACGGCAGAACGACTTGCCAGTTTGCGCATATTAAATCTTGGGACAATAGTCGGCAACCCGCTAGCCAGAAGCATGAAAATATGAAAAATGAAGTCGGCAATCATAAATCCGGTCCCACTGCACCGTCCATACCCTGCGTCGCCCCTGGAATTACCGTGAGAATTTGACGCGGAAAAGGCGATGAGCAGCAGCAGTGCAAACGTGACCATCATACTAAGAGCGCCGCTCTAAGAGCTGTAATGACTGAGTCACAGCACTGACAGTGACGAAAGCCTAGGGACACTTTGCGTACAAAAGACCAGTATACACCCTTAGACAGCTGGAGTGTGCGGGATATATCAGCGGCTAGGACTTGGAATTCTGCGTCTCCAGGCACCAAGACCATTTAATTATCAGCGATGTCAAAGAGAAAGGTTCAACCGTTGTTGGCTTGCGGCAGGAAAAGCTCAATCAAACATACATTATGATGTGCAGTGATGTTCTCATTACGTTACATACGATGCCTGCCACACCCGATACTTCCTGGTGGTGCAGGGTTTACCGGTTTGTGATTTCGTATGTTGCCGACTTTTGCCGCACTTCCTGTAGAATCGTCCTGTTAATGCAGTAAAATTATGCACGCAGAAACAAGCCTGTACATCTGCTTCATAAATGTCATTAAAAAAGCGAACCAAGAATGCCGCTAAAGTGCGCAAATATGGCCAGTTGTACGTGGCCAAGTGTACCTGTGCAACTCCGCAACTGTACATGTGCTATACATCACTCATAATACATGTATACAAACCATGAACCTGACCATATAATCAAAGCGTAAATGTGCGACAAATTTAAACCGGTTCATAACTTGCATGATTTGCATCCTTCAGCGTGAATGTCATTGTGTAAACAACGGCGCTCATTCATGAATAAAATGACAAAAGTCACGGAACATAGCGAATTCGTAACAAGAAAAAGGATATAAACGGTAACCTGGGTCTGCTATAATGTCACAGAACAGTTTCTCAGTCAAATCATACATCGGAACTTTGACTTCTGTAGCCTTCGGACTAATCAGCTCGGTTTACCTAAAATGACACAATCGCAGCCGCTTGTTATTTCTAGCTCCCCAGCAGTGGTGGCAAGACTACATAGTCCGGTGCCCCTTGTTCTCTTCGGTATCATACAGGTCTCTTGTGGAATTGGGATGATCATCACCGACATAGTGTGTAAGCATGACCCGACCTTTTTATTTGCTACATCTGCGTGCGACATTTCAAACTAAGCTAACGGGTATTCTTTCACACAGATTTCTGTCTCCTTGGGACTACTACTGCGTTTTTCTACAACATATATGCTTCCGGATTATACTTAGGAGCTTTCTTTGTTCTTACCGGATCGTTCGGTATCAGCGCTGGTAGGCCTCTTTCCACCGGAGTCTCACCTCGTTCGCGAAAGTGTGTGTTGATCACCTCCATGGTCCTCAGCATTTTGTCTATATTCCTGTCAGCCGCCGTGATAGCGCTGATACTGTTGGCATACCGGGGAATAGGAGCTTTAGCTTTTTTGCCAGTAAATTTCTATTTTCATGCCATTGTGATCGTGGCCCATCTGGCTCAGTCCGTTTCGGCAGGAGTTAACCTGTGCAATATGCCAAATCAGATGCCCGTTTCGAATAGTCCTAACGCGCAAGGCTTTTACTCCATTCCTGGCTTCTCGGCCGAAGTACCGATGACTGTTTTTAACCAACAGTCACCGCATGGTAAAGTGGCATCGCTTTACCCGACTTTGGCACCGCAACCGGCATTCGGTACAGTTCCACAAATCGGCCAGGCAGTGACCACCCGTGCACCGGTTTCCGAACGGAATAACACCTTCAATGATATAGCGCTGAAGAGCTGAGTGCACACAGAACAACTGCAGCATGCAGCTGCCTAAATCTATCTACAATGTCCTGCATGTCATTAAATTTTGGCACATGGCTTATTGCCACGGCTTTTCTTTGTTTGTATGGATATTTGTAAACATTCTGGGAACGGAAAAGAAAGAGCGAATGGAAGTTCTGAAGGTAAAGGAACAGGATGCAGCCTCACAAGATCATGAGAAAGGGGAGAATACGAGAAAGGTCGCTGAAAAATCGCCGTCGCATCCGAACGGCCAGGTGCCGAGCCCACTTTTGACGGGTAATGTACAGACTACAGTACTAAGGCTGGATTGGATAAGGCTGTCCTGTACGTCGTACCCATGTACAGAGTGTTAACAGTGAGACATTGAAGGGCCACCGGGCCTGTGTATCGACCTGGAGATTTCACTTTTAGATGTAGTTGTCGCATTTTTAAAGAGAAGGAAATGCGCGATGGATACACCATCTTGTCTTACGACGTCTATGACGAATACCAGAAACTACGTAACCTGTGCGGTAAATTTAATGGAGATACCCTATGGATGCTACAGTTCGTGGAGTTGATGTCGCATCTGAAGAATCTTCGTTGAACATTGTTTATGTTCTTATAGAGCCAATGTCATGGGGTAGTTTCTGTCGAGTGACAGGCCTGCGGTATGTGTAATGATGCATTTTATTAGCCATATTTTTGTACGATGTTTTCTACCTACTGTCTACTCCAGTCTCTGGTATAATAAGCCAGCGGTCCAGTAGTTTGTTTGTATGACTGTTTTGTATACAATAGCAGGTACTCTATGTTGCTGTACGTTCAGTCCTGATATTTATGTAGTGCTTTAAAAACAGCATTACAATAAGCTGAATGCAGCGGTATCAGTTTTACGACCGCTAGTTTATCATACATGCGTTAGACTCGGTAAAAACCTCGATCTGCCCGAGCAGAAGCTGTGCGCTGCAAATGGCACACTGTTTCCCTTTTTTCTTCTGTTTATTGTGTGTTTAGTGATGTTTGTACGGGTATGTGTTTGAGAAATGCGACAGCTACTTAATAAAAGATCGGTAAAAACCTGTCCGATTCCGCAGACTACCTGAGCGATGCCAACACCAAGAGCGGCAACGAGTGCTCCAAAGATTCTTCGGATTCCGAAGACGACCTATTAGAAGCCAGGTTACCAAAGTATACGAGGTGATGAAAGTTTAACCGTTGCTCCACCGGATCTCAGTAGATATCAAGTAGCGTATGAGAGTTTTGGTTTTAGCATCAAGTTACTTCAAATGCAGGGCGTTACCAGAGTGATTTCCAAAAATAGAACTAATGCCCGACGTTATTTTTAAACGTTTGCTATGCTAACGCATATCATGTCTACCCAGGCCCGTGTTGTCTGTTGCATACCACACGCTCATACACATCATCCTTTATTTCAGCATGAAAATGTAGGTGTTGTATACAAGTGCACACAGTGCAGTTCAATGGTATGTAAACCGACATTGTTGCTGCAAAACATCTGCCAGCAGTTGATATCCATCTTCACTCACGAAACTGAAAAACGCGGCACATAGTTATTGTTTCCCATAAAATTGTGTTGCCGCATGGAATGGCGAGATTGGCGACGGTGGGGCATTCGCGCTCGATCCAAACTGTGGCGCAAGCGAACCTTGGTGGATCGGTGTTGCAATCCACTGCGGCTGTGTGTATTGCGCCGGTACCGGAGTACACCTGCCCGAATACACCGGTTGCATAGGAACAACATGTGTGCGTACAGGATGCCGTGGAAGTCTGCACAGATTGATCCCGGCCGTGATTGTTTCTCCGACGCTCACCACAAACGCAACCGTATGGCAGATAAAATTAGCGATTAAAAACCCATAACCACTACACCATTCATAGTGGTCGTAATTGGGATCATGGCAGCGATGCTGATTAATGCGCAGTTCAACGGTGGAGAAGAGAAACAGGAGCAACGCAAACATGATAATCAAACCGATTGATGCGATGGAGGAAAGAATGCTCATCACCAAGGAGGTGATGAGAAGGCTTTTGCGGAAATGGGGTGAAAGGCCAGCTGGTAATGGTCTTCCAGCCGCGATACCAAATGATCCGGTAATGATGTAGAACACTCCGAGAAGCAGTCCGGAACCCGACATGCTGTACATTAAGGCTTGACCGATAGGAGAAATGCTGAACACTGCAAATAAAAAAGTTGTATTCGCGAGATTTTTCATTGGAATGTGAACTTCATCTTCGTACAAATGAGATCGCTAAAAATTAATCCGATTCCGCAAAGAACCTGTACAACTCCGAAGATAAGCAATGGCAAGGGTCGATATAAACTTCGTGTTCCTTGTAAATCCGGCATTTTTGCATTGAAATTGATAGCGTTCTTTTATGAAACAGGCAGCGTAGAACTATCAGTAAATTAGCGTGACGGAATGTCTCTTCCAAAACTTTGTGCGACTGAAAGCACTAGTACACTGGCATGACGAAACATCTGTTCCGTAGGTTTGTGCGGCGATAATATTTACGTTCCTGAGAGAAAAGATGCCAGTTTGAATTGCCGTATGTCAAAACGTCAGTGCAGTTTTGCCGCTCTACTGGTAAAAATAGCAACGCTACAAATTTGCTGTGTTTTTTGATCGTCGGGTGAAAATGCATTAAGTGCTTGTCCGCCTACGATATAGTGTCACATAAAACGTCTTTTGCGGTAAACCCGTACGGTACACACACAAACACACGGTTTCTACAACGGAAGGCGCAGTTTGACTTGGAGGCACCACTGCCTTTACAGTAAGCAAGCGACAGGAAATCCTACCACAAAAGAGCGCATATGGCTAGCTCACTCGCTGTGTACGAAGAAGTTTACTTACCTTCGGCTTCGAGATCCTGTGTCAAATTTTGTTAGGCGGCTGGGAAAGTGCCATGCATAAATTGGCTACATATGTATTTTCTCCATCATTTATTTAGGTGTCGTGTTCCAAATGTCGACATTCGCGTATGCGTGACAAAGTGTTTCTGATGGCGGGTCGACAAGGCGGCATCGGCCTTTTCACTAGAAGTACAGTACTGTTTTAAACAGTAATACTGTCTGTACATATGTATCTGTATCTGTACGTATCTCGTACCGTACATACATACATACATACATGAATACGTAAGTACATACATGAATATGATGCAATCATGATGGTAATTTTAAACACGATCGTTAACAACAGTTGAATATTGTTGTCACGGAAAAATTCGAAGGAATGAAAAACCGTCCAGAAAGGTGAGAAACGAGGAAAATGATACTTTTCTGTGGAAATTCAAGGGAGTTCATGCAGATTCGAAAAAAATTTGACATGACAATCTTTTTGATTAAGGCTTTCTTCACAACGAAACCATACTGACGGCACTGCATAGTGGCGTCTTGGTTCATAGAAGTTCTAAGAGGCTAAGGGGGGTTAACCAGCAACCAGTTTCACCAAACTATATGGACTGCGATGCAGTAATATGTAGGTTCACTTATCTTACTCGGCCTGCAATGCTTATAACTAGTTTGATGATATGGACGACCTACCGTCGCTGCCTCAAAAATAAGGGCCAGAGCTGCCGGTGGTACCGAAACTTGCCACCAGGTTACTAATTCTAAGATCAGATCATCGGCAGCAGACACAATGCCAGATTCGTAATGTTAGTTTATCGTCAAGTGTCGCTTTCACGACTGTCCTTACGTGCACGATGATAGCTAGGCAGTGGTAAGCTAATAAGAATCTTGTTGCACATACGGCAGCAGCGAAAGAGGCACGCGCTTCTAGGTGAATAGGTAAGATTGCGGGTTTAGTAAGTCTGCCGTAATACCAAGTCACCGCACTGCCAAAAGTCTACCGGATGCCAACAGTGGCGGGGACTTGGATATCTACGTCCACGCATCCCACACTGACCCACAGGCACTAAGACCATTGAACTGTTACAGTACTCATGAATTACTATGATATAATATGAGATCGCTTCCTTTGCATGAGAATGGGAGCATGGGAATAAGAGCTTTGTTCTCATTGTTCTGTCGAGCTTTCCCATATGCTTGTTAGGAATTGTGTCAGTTCCTATCGGTCGTTTCAGACTAATTCCTGTAGAAGGAAATGCTCAAAAGTTATGATGTGAAGTGACGTAAATAGGGCACTCAATATACCGGTATATTGAGCCAGCCATATATTGGTACCGATATATTGGTACCAGCCACACCCGATACTTCTTGATGGAATAAGATTTACATGTGTGTAATTTGGTTTATCGCCGACTTTTGAAGCACTTCCTGCAGAATTTTGCTGTTTGTGCAGTAAAATTGTGCATGCGGAAACAAGCCCTTACATGTGATTCATAAATGCTAGCGCTGTTAACAAAGCGAACTAAGAATGCCGCTGAAGTATGAAAATATGGCTAAATGTAGCTGTACCCTCCGTAACGCTACCTGTGGTCCTGTACACAAACCATAAAACTTTCCACAATCAAGGCGTATGTACGCGAAAAAGTCAAAACTGTTTATGACCTGCATCCCTCAGCGCGTATGTCATTGGGTAAACAACGGTGCTCATACATGAATAAGAACTTGACGACAGCAGTCAGAAAATATGGCAAATCTTTATGCAGAGAAAGGATATAAACGTTAACCTGCATCTGAAAATGCCATAATCGCGCTCAGTTCAAAATCTACTTAGAACAGCTTGCCATCCGACATTTAGCTCCACGTAGTCCATAATCGGGTGAATTTCTGTAGCATTCGGAATAACCAGCTCGATTTACCTAACATGGCGCAACCACAGGCTGTTCTTATTTCTAACCCCCCAGTAGCCATGTCAAAGCTGTACAGTCCGGTATCTCTTGTATTATTCGGTATTGTACAGATCCTTTGTGGACTTGGAATGATCATCACCGACATAATTTGTAAGAAAGACCTTACTTTCTATTTACTATACAGCTGCACGACATTTTAAACGTAACTAATGGATATTTTTTCACACAGATTTCTGTCTCCTTGGGACTACCGCTGCGTTTTTCTACAACATATTCGCTTCCGGACTATACTTGGGAGCTTTCTGTGTTCTTACTGGATCTTTCGGTATCAGCGCCGGCCGGCCTCTTTCCAGCGGAGTCTCACCCCATTCCCGCAAATGTGTGTTGATAACCTCATTGGTCCTGAGCATTTTGTCCATGTTCCCGTCTGGCGCCGTAATAGTGCTGGTACTGTTGGCACGTACATACGATTACGGGGGATATTCATATGCTACAGGTTTTTTGCCCATAAATTTCTATTTTCATGCCATTGTGCTCGTGGCCCATCTGGCTCAGACCATTTCGGCAGGAGTTAACCTCTGCAATATGCCAAGTCATATGCCCGTTTCAAATATGGCCAGCGCGCAAGGTTTTTACTGCATTCCTGGCTACTCGGCCGGCATACCGATGACCGTGTTCAACCAACAATCGCCGCATGGTGGAGTGGCATCGTTTTCCCCTATTGTGACAGCGCAACCGGCGTTCGGTAGAGTACCACAAATGGGCCAGCCAGGGACCTCCCGTGTACCGGTTTCGTAACGGAATAACACATTTCTTGAGCCTCTGAGTGCAAAGCCTACGGTAGCAGCTGCCTAAATCTATCTGCAATTTACCGATTGCCATTATTTGGCATATGGCTTATTGTGACTGTGTTTGTACTCTATGCATATTTGCGAAGAAACAGAAATAAAAAAATTCCACGCTAATATGTAGTGTCCTTAAGCGTTCAATATGCTTCCGAAAAGGAATCATCTGTCCACAGTCTTTCGACACAATATAACAGAATCCGTACTTCACTAGGTTGACATTCAGAGATTCGCAGCAAATGTCGTCGGGTTCGTCAATGACCGGAATGTCGGTCGTCAGTGTCCTGATGTTCGTCATATGCTTGCCAGTTTCTGTGTGCCTGATCAAAACATAACACCTAACGTCATCACTGAGTACTGAAAAACCAGCTAAAAACAACACAACGATATCCACAAAACAGGATCGATCAGCTCATCTGAACCACACACAACGTCCGATTCTAATTCGTGCAGCAAATCATTGTTTAACGTTAAGTGTTGTCTTCGCAAAACAAAGAATTACACATTGATTACGTACACGATAGCTAAGCATTGGTACGCTTACATCAGCGCACATACGACAGCGGTTGTAGCGAAAAAGATAAATATGCGTCTGCAAACGCACCATGTTCATTTAAGCGACTTCAGAAAGGAAGTTCTACCGTTCTTGCGGTAAAAAAGGCTCAGATTAACAGAAGTTGTGACGTGGAGTGACGGACTTAGCATCTGCAGTCTGCCACACCCGAGGCTCGTTGGTTGTGTAAGTGTTCTAGACGTACATGTATGTGATTTTGTTTGTCGATGAGGTTTACCTGTTTAGTGTTTATGAATGCAAGAACACGCCCTCCACATCCGTGATAATCTGATTCATAATTGAGCAATACAAAGCGAAACCAAAATGTCGTTAAACAGTGTCAATATGGCGCAGTGTACCTGTATAAGCTCTGTATCTGCATATGTACAAAGCGGAAAACGGCTGGGCTTTAGGGCCTTTAGTCCATAAAATTAAAGCGTCAATACGCAATACATTTGAAAGCTGTTTATAACCTATGACCTGCATCCCTTTAGTGGGTATGTCATTGGGCAAATAACGGTGCTCCATGCTCGATCGTATATGAATAAGAATCTGATCACAAATCTCACGAAACGTATGGTAGCAAGTTCGTAAGAAAAAAAGGCATATAAGCGTTAACCGGTGGCCTGCTACGTACTGTCATAATCGTTCTCGGTTCGAAATATGCGTAGAACAGCTTGTCAGCCAACTCTTGGCTCCACGTCCATAATTCTGTGTGAGTTCCTATAGCCTGCGGAATAAACAGCTCGGCTTCAGCCTTTACTTATTTCTACCTCCCCAACAGCCATGTCAAGCCTACACAGTCCGGTGCCTCTTGTTTCATTTGGCATTACACAGGTCCTTTGTGGAATTGGGATGATTATCACCGACATAGTTTGTAAGAAAGACCTTACTTTGTTAATAGTTGTTATTTGCTACAGTTCTACGGCGTCTTAAACTTAACTAATGGATATATTTCTTTACACAGATTTCTGTCTGCTTGGGACTTACGCTGGATTTTTGTACAGCTTCTTTGCGTCCGGCCTATACTTAGGTGCTTTCTTTGTTATTACCGGATCATTCGGCATCAATGCAGGTCGACCTCTTTCTACCGGAGTCCCACCCCAATCGCGAAAGTGTGTATTAATCACCTCTATGGTTCTCAGCATTTTGTCCATGTTCCCATCAGTCGCCGTCATAGTTTTGGTACTGTTGACATACTGGGGAACAACAGCTTTAGCTCTTGTTTCGCCCATAACTTTCTATTTCCATGTCATTGTGTCCATGGCCCATTTGGCTCAGTCCATTTCAGCAGCAGTTAACCTTTGCAAAATGCCAAATGAAGTGCCCGTTTCGAAAATGGCTAGCGCGCAAAGCTTTTACTGCATTCCCGGCTTCTCAGCAGGAGTACCGATGACTGTTTTCACCCAACAATCGTTGCATGGTGGAGTGGCATCGCTTTACCCTACTTTGACAGCACAACCAGCATTCAGATGCTTTAACGTCACAACAGCTGCTTCACAAATGGGTCGGCCATTGACCAATGGTGCACCGGTTTCCGAGCGGAATAACACATTCACTGATATACCGCTGAAGAGCTGATTGTGAGTGCGCATTAAATAACTTACGTTAGCAGCTGTCTAAACCCGGCTGGAATTTCCTGTATGTTCTTATTTGGAACATGGCCTATTGTAACGACTTTTCTTTGCTTGTACTTATGCGTAATAAGTATTTGTGAACAAACAGAAATAAATAAAACCCACGCTGATCGTATTCTTAAGCGTTCAACATACTCGCGATAATAGCACGATCTGTCCACAATCCGTCGACACCATCTATGGTATCTGTAGAAGGGGTGGTCCAGCTTGTCAGTCCGAGATGCACGTTTGGCACAAACTTTGTAGTCGTACCTGAACCACTGACATACTGTAAGCTAATGCCATACGCGCAGTTGCATCTAATAATAGAATATTTCAGTAGTGTGCTAACAACAACCAGTTTATTCCTCTGACCATTTCGGTCCAGCAGGTGCCATGCATCTGTGCATGGCATGAATTTTACAATCAAATAAAACACTACAACAGAGCAGAATAAAAATACTAAGGAGGAAAAAAAGCGTTCGCGACCGAATGACAGCTAAATACACCCAGAACAGGTATCAACAAAGATCTGCAGCAAGACAACAATATCTAACATGGGATCATTCAATCTCTGTTTTTCCTACAATATATTTGCTTCCGGACTTACCGGATCATTCGGTATCAGCGCCGGCCGGCCTCTTTCCACCGGAGTCTCACCCCATTCCCGCAAGTGTGTGTTGATCACCTCATTGGTCCTCAGCATTTTGTCCATGTTCCCGTCAATTGCCGTAATAGTGCTGGTACTGTTGGCACGTGCACACGATTACGGGGGATATTCTTATGCAACAGGTTTTTTGCCCAGAAACTTCTATTTCCATGCTATTGTGTCCGTGGCCCATCTGTCACAGACCATTTCGGCGGGCGTAAACCGTTGCAATATGCCAAGTCAAATGCCCGTTTCAAATATGGCTGGTGCGCACGGCTTTTATTGCATTCTGGGCTACCCGGCCGGAATACCGATGACTGTTTTCAACCAACAATCGCCGCATGGCGGAGTGGCATCGTTTTCCCCGATGGTGACACCACAAATGTTACACAAATGGGCCAGCCTGGGACCTCCCGTGTACCGGTTTCGTAACGGAATAACACATTTACTAACATATAGCGCTAAATGGCTGAATGCACAGCTTACGGTAGCAGCTGCCTACAATTTAAATTTATCTGCAGTTTCCCGTCTGTCGTTATTTGGCACATGGCTTGCTCTGACTGTGTTTGTACTGTAGGCATATTTGCGAACAAACAGAAATAAAAAAATCCACGCTAACAGTGTCCTTAAACGTTCGCTGTACTTCTAAAAAGGAATCATTTGTCCAGTCTTTCGACACCATATAACAGAATCTGTACGTCACTAGGTTGACATTCAGAGATTTACAGCAATTGTTGTCGTGTTCAGCAATGACCGGAATGTCAGTCGTCAGTCTCCTGAGATTCGTTATGCTTGTCAGTTTCTGTGTGCCTGATCAAAACATAGCACCTAGCGTCATCACTGGGTAACTAGCTAAAAACGAGAGAACGATATCCACACTACAGGATCATCAGCTCATCGGAACAACACACGAAGTCAGGTTT
>JAQGAU010000309.1:0-31405 GCA_034698045.1 Paramacrobiotus richtersi
CTTTTCCATTGCATTCTAAGGAGAGAATCTTGGCCGTTCCTGGTTTTCCGGGTTCCCTTGGTTTCCCCTTATAATTTATGGCATTACCATTTAGTTAGTTAAGGATTAGCGTGAATAACAGGATAGAGTTACTATAACTACATAAATCAAGTATATAATTGTTATATGTTTTTTAGCGTCTCTGTCCACTACGAAAGATAAACTGGAAAAAATGGCGTTCGCGCAGATAATGTGGTCCTTGTTGGCTGTTGTGCAGCTGAATGGTGCACTTCCACTGGATCAACTCAAACACGATTTCGATCTTCCTGAGCCGATCGCGACCGCGAAACATGTTAGAACATCTGACCTGGATATTATCCGCGCTAACTTCTATGAAGGCATCGATAGTACGTTTTCCTTGAAACTGTTGTCGGTAGCTCGTAAATCAAATATTGTATAGCTGCAAAAGGTCTGATCAAGGATGTATTTGCCGACTTTTTGGGATTTCTACCTGTAATATTTCAAAATGGAAACCGATTATTCTTGACATATTTTTTTGAATAATGCTAATCAATGTTTTGAATTTGTCTCGCTCTTGAGTGACACTCTTCTTAGAAAAGCTGAAGGGTTATCGGCAACTTGCAGTGAATTATGCACATGATAATAGGTTTTGCAACCGAATATGTACTGATTAACACGTGACCATTCGGTTTTGCAGTTTACGAATTCGAAAGGTTGAAACGCGCGCGAGACGAGTACGAAAGAGATGTGTTCCGAGACTCATGTGGGATGGCTGTCCAGAGTATTAACAACACTTTGGTGTCCGAAAGAGCCACAGCAGCACTACATCTTGGTCTGTCGGAGGGTGTTCTGAACAGCACAGTGCAGGCGGTCGGTACATTGTCCACCGAAGCCGGTATGTGGGAACAGCGCATCCAGACTTCCAACACGACAATCACCGATATGGGGGCCGTCAAAGCAAATGTCCGACTTGAAGTCCTGGAAGAACGGGATGAAACCGCCAAGCAGAAGATACATAGTATAACGGCCGAAATCGGTGCAATCTGTGCAAAGCTGGAGAACTTCATCCAAGGAGTCAAAAATAATAATATCGACGAGACGGCTATCGCCAACAGCATCACGGCGGCAATGGGAGAAGCAGGCGATCAGGAGGGGTTTGTTAAAGCATTGCTGGAAACGGTTGAAATCGTACTTAGCCACCAATATAACATCATGATCTTCCATTCCGGCATTAATTACGAAGAAAACTTTCAAGACATCAAATTCTTCAGGAGTTTTAAATATCGAACGACAACGTTCTTCGTGTGGGCATTCAAAGGGCACGGCACGTTCAGCAATAAAGGCGAGGGCGGCTGGCGAAATTGGGCGTTTAATGGATACCGTGATGATAAAGCAAGCCCGTGCTTTGTGACTTTCTATAAGAGACAGTAAATACTGTTCCCAGTTATCGTTAAGTTCTCTTGTTTTTGCATGTGTGACTGCTTCTTTTATGGACACCTTCTTTTGGACCATCATATGTTGCTCTTGTAAACGAAAATATGCTTATGGTATACGAGCAAGCGGTTATTCTTCGTAATGCATATAAATTCTTTCTTGTACGGTTGCACCATTCGGATCCACAGAAGCAAGAGTCTGATTAAAAAATAAAAATGTTTATTTTTTATATGAAGTGTGCGGTATTAAACGTGACCGACGGTCCTAGAAACAACCATTAATTTAAACCAAGGTACCCAAAGCACCTTTTGGCGGTGCATAACCATAGGTGCCGTATATAAGCAATGCCGGAAATGCTGGTTTTGTTATTTCTCCCGCACACGATAACGTATGCAAATCAAGGCAGCACGACACCACACTCATATCTGTTTGTTCTTACTTCTATGCATAAACATGAATGATGATGCATAAACACGAACGTGTGGAAGTGTAATCATTCGTGAACAACTTTACGCAAAAATTATACGACCAGTACAAATTTTTCAGCCCCTATCACAGACGATTAATTTTTGTGACTCAAAGAATGCTGAGTGTGAGTTTGCTGGTTAAATAACTGCCCGTTGCAGAAGTTTCTGCACCTGTTTCAAATGAAGTACGCATGAAGTTAACCGTTTAAATGTGAAAAGAGTTTGAACTTCCTCCTGGCCCGGCGCCAGAGGCTTGGCGAGAATATCGTGGTTCGAGTAAACAGTAGTGCTACCAAGACATAATACGTAGAGTCTCTCTTATTACTACACTCTATTATGTCTTGGTGCTACCATGCCAATTGCCAGTGAAGTCCACATGCGCATTCCTGGGAAACGAACCATGCCTAATGCAGTAAAAGAAACGATGATATCAGTTGGACAACTTGGTCAACTTCTCACATGTGCTGATGTACAGTCTGTGGCTGCGAACTTCTGATAATATCGCCATGATTAGAAAGTTAGACTATACTTTTATCGAGAAAGCGATTGTTCCTGAAAATGTGCATGCGAAGTGGCAAACTATTCACGATCCAGGTTTCGTCACATTGGATAATGGACATTAAATTTTTATACTCTTTTTCTTCTCTTGTTGATCGCATCGCTATCGCCATCTGATACCTAAAGTTGGAATACAATTTGCTTGATTCCTACGTCGCTTTATCCAAGAAATCAGCCACTGAGGAACGTGAGCGAGAGTTATGGCTAGAAGGGGAGTGTATCTGTACTGATGCGTTTGGAGCGGGCGCTGGCGGGGTGATCAACCTACCGGATGGACCCCATAAC
Source organism: Paramacrobiotus richtersi (assembly GCA_034698045.1). Taxonomy (NCBI): domain Eukaryota; kingdom Metazoa; phylum Tardigrada; class Eutardigrada; order Parachela; family Macrobiotidae; genus Paramacrobiotus; species Paramacrobiotus richtersi. The sequence goes on from JAQGAU010000309.1 coordinate 2,745, forward strand.
AAGTTGATGTTTGCCGTTTCCGTTTGGAATGGCCAAGCGGCAGCAGCATTTCCCGGAATGAAGCGGATTTTGCACATATATATAAATGAAAAGCAGCCCTAGCTCCGGTCCTCATCGCCAGCATCAGCAGAGAGCGATTACCTAGTTATAAAGGTTTGTTGAATTATCACTCCGATGATCTACTTAAACTACGTATACCTTCACTTAGAAATTACGTTCTTTTCGACTCATTTATCCACAATTATTTGCAGTTGACTAACATTTCTATTATCTTCTCGATTGTAGACGGATGCGTCGACCAAGTACAAGGCTGCAAAAACTGACGTCCGATCGTTCTTCGACCAACGTAATGATGATAGTCAACACGAGATATTAGTGCTGCCACAACGGAACACTGCCACATTGATTGCGCTTGGTTGTGGGCTCATGACGAGACCATTCGCAAGTGCGGTCGGAGCTGGATGAGTATCCTTCGCCTGATGGAAGAATACCCCCTGACTTCCGGTTCGTGGCTTCCTCCACGCAGCAGCGATTTGCTAATTACGGGACGTGGGTGTGGGTCTATGGAGTTGATGCGGTAGGGAAGTGTTTTCTCTGAAAATGTTTAGTCTGTAACTTTCTGATCGGAGTTTCAGCGATTCCGTATACAAATATCTTTATTGGGGGAAAGTTCTTATATCTTGCGGTTTATTTTACTCATAGTTATGCATACGTATCCTCTCATCCAGTGGCAAATCGTAGTGGCCCATAACGTGATAAACGTCGTATCAAAGTGTTAGTTGCATGTGATATCTTAAAGGCTCAAGAATCTATTTAATATGCAGTTAGTTTTTTAGGAATCCAGGTAGTAGACGGATGTAGGCTATTGATGATTGAAATTAAAAGTTTTTGACGGTTAATGCAGAGGCTTTACATAATCGTATATTTTGATGTCCTGTACTATTTTGTTAGGTGCGATATGTTCTGGCAGCGGGATACTTTCGGTTACTCCGCGCATTTGCCGCAGGCGCAGGTTATGCGCATGGCTGGACACAAGTACGAAGCGCCAAAAGGTCCTGGACTCTGGTGAATAAGTTTCCACATAATAATTTCATCTGGCGCTGAGTCGACGGCTCGGAAGTGTTGGTGCATTTCCCGCCCGGTGAAAGCTATAGGATGAGTCTGATTATGGATGACACGGTGAAAAGCATTGACAACTTGAAAGATAAGAGGCACATTGACCAGAGCATGTTGTTTTTTTTGCATGTTGCTGTATGGGTATGGACACGGTGGAGGCGGCTGTACAACGGCCATGATCGAGAAGGTCAGTGAACGCTGCGAAACGTGATGCAGACTTTAATTAATTTTAGTTGTGCGATGTTAATACATACCGGTACATACATTTTGTCCATGTAAGTGCTATGTGCGTATTTCTTCTTCTTGTTTCTTATATTAATTTGGAAGGTACCACTCCGGGTATTTACTTTTAGCTTTCCGGTTGTCTTTCCAAATTTAATTTGTTTAATTATTAATGAAGGAATGAACGGTATCGAGGGTGTACCCAAAGTCTCTCTGGATAAAACTATTTCGGAGTTTGCTGGCATTTAATCAAAACTCAACTTTATAAAAAACTTGTTATTAAGACGTTAAATGTGAACTTCTTGGTATTTCTGTGTTTTCAAAAGACGAAGCCTCGCTTAAACTTGAATGGCTTTTGTGCTTCATTATTTTTCATGTACTGATGAATGTTAATGTGTTTTACTTGACAACTTCGTACTCTTTCCCAGGACCTTAAACGAAGCTTGTGAATCCAACCTGAACTTCCGCTCGTCAAGTCAGCGGCCGCTTTTCAACTCCAGTAGCGGCACAAGCTACTACAAGCTGAAAGGCATGCTACTTGCGCATCTCTGCCGCCTTACTCCATGACGACTTGAATATCATTCTTAGTGCAGACAGTAACGGCGGGTTCACATCTTTCTGACGCCCGACATGTCGTGCTTCAGTGAGCTGTCAACTTGCAAACTGTAGGTTTATTGTGGATATAAACATTCCCGAATCATGGACAGGAAGAGGTCGATTTGCTCTGGGATTCTGGGAGCGAAGCTATGCTCAGGGAGCACGGTGCAAAAACTTTCCTGCAGGCTTTCAGTGACGGAATCGATTTCCAAATGCGCGATTTCTACGTTTTATCCACCAAAAAAACTTCAAAGGAAGTTGTGGCTGGAACTGGCTTGTAATAATGCGTTCGGAGCGGGTGCTAGCGGGATATGATCAACCCACCGGAACCCAACAAGAAATTCTCCTTTAAGAAAGCATCGCTTGCCGCTTTTGATCGCGAAGGGTTTGATCTCTTTACCGATTTCGAGATTTTGATCGAATTGGCCAAGCGTCTTCCGGATCACATTTCGATGAATTATCAAGCGATGTACCGGTATCTGGCTAACCATATTATTAATATCATGAGGTGGGTTCTAATTTCTTTTACCGCAAGAACAGAGCTCCTTGCGTCCTCGTTTCTGTTTGTTGCCGGGCGTTTGATCATACCGTCGCTTTGTTTATTATCCACTTTTGTTGTGCTGTGGCTTGTAAAAATTTGTTGAATGATCACTCCTTTGATCTGATACTTTTACGTTTATTTTGACGCTAGATCAATTATGCACAGTCAGGTATTTGCGGTTGACTAGTATTTCTGTGTGATTTCAGACGGATGCGTCGAGTAAAATATCCGACATGCGAGAACTAACCTCCTAGCTCTTCCTAACGAAACCGTGACAGTCAGCGCAAGATATTGGCGTTGGGCCACTGCCACATTGACTGTATCCGGTTGTAGGAGTGCAACTAAACCATTCATTCGCAAGTGCGATCGCAGCTGGATTACGATGATTCGTCTGATGTAGAAGTACCCCGACTTCCGGTTCATGGCCTCCTCGGCGCAGCAGTTCCGTTGGGTGAAGGAGCACTATCCGATTGTGAAACAACAATGGTCGTACATTTTAACCTAGCGCTGTATGTATGCTGAGCAAGTAAAGAAATTCGTCCGGAAAGGTCGTTCATTCCCGACGGCGGCCACTGGGTGGAGATGGACGGCAAACTGCCTAGCGGAGAAGCTTCCATCCGGCCGTTCCTCCACGGGCCGTAGTTTTTCCAAGAGGAATTTGGTATTCGGTAAGAAAGTAACGCCTCAGTAATAAACGTGTTTCTTATTTATGCAACGGAAACTTAAATATTGGTGTCGTTCTAAATTAAAAGGTTTTCGGTTTAAAAGACTGGGTTGAGTATGTGTTAACGTTATTAGGTAATTCGTATTAGGGGATCAGTCTGGAATTATCTATCAGATTTTTACCCTTCTCAGTATCCCAAATCTTTGGTAATTAGGGAAAGGTTGTTACTTGGCCGTTCATTTCACTTCTTGCTGTTAGCTGTGTATATCGTATCATTTCTTGTTAAGTGGCAACACGTAGTACAACGGCACATAGCGTGCGCGCTATGAGAGAATTGCATGTTAAATGTTTATGAATCCAGTTGTGGTCTGTTTATAGCATGAGCTGCGAGTTTTTCTGGAAGATATCGCGAAATGTACGCATTCTGGATGTTAATCTATGGTCCGTGATTTTTAAAATTGTTTACAAATGGAAAACGGTAGGTAGTATTGATCTTCACTCTAATCAATGTTTGCATAGATGCGACACGTTCCGGATACGCTCGGTTACTCCGCGCAGGTTATGCGTTTGTCTGGAATCCATATTGCCTCACCGCCAAAATGTTCTGGAGTAACGTATAGTGAATAACTGTTCAGAACACGGTGAAAATCGGGTTCCCCATAAAGATAAGGGGCGCGATGACCAGAGCATGCTGCTGTATGGATACGGGTATGAATAGTGGCGCTACAGCGGCCATGATCGAGAGAGGTCAGTAAGCCCTGGGGAATTGGTTTCGAAAATTATTCGAATTTGTAATGTGGCAATTTGATTGAAACTGTTTATTATTGGAGTTTTTTCTAATTGTCGCGTCCAGTTTTTAAAAAATTTACTTCTTTTTGGCGCTTCTGAAACTTGAAGAGCTTTTGTATGTGTTCGTAAACATTAATTACGTAGAAGTATGTAAGAACGTGTGTAAAAAATGTGTGTGTATGTTCACGTTACACGTATTCAAAAATCACATAACGGTCCTTGTCACCTTTACCTACAGCGCTATTTGGATGACACGCACATGTCTTCAAAAGTATTGTGCTGTGTTTTAGGTCGCAGAATGAAGGATATCGATGGTGTACTGGAAGTCCCTCTGGATAAAACTGTTTGGAATTTTTCGCCGGGTTGGAAAAGAAGCAAAAGAACCTTACCGTATGGAGATGGCAGTTGTACTTACTTAATTGTTAGAACTACACAACAGCACATACACGACGCAGATACTGCTGAAACGGAACAACCGAATAGTACAGAACTTGTTCTTTGATGTGGAGGTTCTGGACAGCTTGCTGTATGCATTTCTCGGCATTGAGCCGAGAAGCAGAACAAAGCAGTGACAGGACTCCCTTCCGCAACAGTTTCATGATGTGCTGCTCGGAACATCCACTGCAAAAGTTTTCAAGGATGCTAATCGCATTTTAAGTAAGCAACTAACCCAAAAGTCTTTTTTTATAAGTCTGAAGTCAGTCATGCGTCATATGTTTTGTTTGCAGTTAACAAAACAAAATCATCTTTTTAATTTTAAAATGAACTGAGAAACGATACAGTTTTTGTTCGTTTTTGGCAGTTTTTGCTTTCGTAGGTTTTCCTAGACGAAACCGCGCTTTAATTGTACTTCTGTGTGTTAAATATGACTGGTTTGCTTTATCCAGATTTGTTTTGTTTTCCGGTAAAAAATTGTTTGTTATGTTATTGACAGTTTCACTATCTTCCCAGGCAACCTTATCGACACTTTGAACGAAGATTGTGGATCCAACCTGAACTTCGTCTCGCTAAGCCAGCCGCCATTTTCAACGCCAGCAGCGGCACAATATAATGCAGGACGAAAAGCACACTACTTGCACGGCCCTTCCTCCTTCCTGCATGGCAAACGATATTCGGTAATTCGATATTCCCTGAATGCGGTCAGCATACACAAACATGACAATGGAGAATGAGTTCCTCACGGTGAAGATAAACGCTTTCGATGTGATCTCGTCGATGCTGCTCCAACCGGCCGGATCGGCGTGTAGCGGGAACGCAGTTAACCGGATGGCCTTTTTTCACTGCAGACGCTCCAGGACAGTGGTCATTAATCTGATCCGAACGTTAGAAACTGCTGTTATGTCAGTTTTGCTGCGACCTTTCTGGTCTTTGTTAGCAGTCTTGTCAGTCTTCAGTCAGATTCAGTCTTGTTAGCACTTACAGATATCTGTGATTCGAACACGTATTAAATCAATTCTCGATTGTCAGAATGGGTGCGTGAAAGTTTTTCAAAGACTACTGGAAATGAACTGTGGCAGCGCGGTTTTTTCGTGAGGTGTGAAGTATTATTATTATTGTGTTACGCGCCGTAAGGTGACGTTAAACCATGGCATACAGTACAGTCTGCAAGCGCAATCGCATGCACCATGGTGGGCTTTTGGTACATTGGGCAGAACATCTGCAGCGTTTCCCTTGCCAAAGCTTTACGCACATTCTGCTAACCATAACGCGGCGCGTAGCAGAGTTTTTTGTATGTTTAGCGTGTGACTCAAAACGTGGATGCACTTATACATAACTCCGATTGTCCTCAATCAGACATTGCCCATTTCCGATTTTTCCATAGCCCATCCATTCCCATTTTTTTCTTGCTTTCCCATTCATACCATTCCCATTTTTTTCCAATCAGTCCCCATTTTTAATCATTTAAAAATACAGCCCCATTTCTCACCCCAAAATTTCGCAAAAATTCGCGATGTATTTTTAAAGCATAATTTTTATTTTTCACTTTGCAAAAGCCGAAAAATCCGTCGAAATCGCTGTTGCGGAAAATTGTTCGCGCGAAGCGCGAAGCCGACGATTAATTACGAATTAAATACGCGGAAAAAGCAGGAAAAGACTCCTCATTCGGATAACGACATGAAGTTCAGAAGCAAAATTTCCGCTGCTAATCGCATTCCTCATTAGAAGGCATACTAACCGTCGAAACTGCAACCGATGACATGCACAACTGAACAAACCGAGTCACTTGTTGACGGTAAAATCTAAGCGAATCTGACCGTTACATTACTTACATACCACATCTGTACATATACATTTTTTCCCCTGATATGAAGTGATGTGGTCAACCAATAAGAACTGACTGCATGAGTTCTGGAAAGTATACGTACATCCGCTGACTACCAGTATACTGCTTGCCGGCATTGTTTACAATCTTTGTTTCGGTGTAAACGGAAGTCAGCAAGTAAAATCTTCGAAACATGAGCTATGCATAGAAGTACCAACCCGACTGCTCACTATGTATAAATCCGCCAACGGAATGTGTACAGTTTTTCGCAAAACGTATTTATGACTGATTTCTTCATCTGGATGTTAATGCTGTTCGCATATTGATCTTCTTATAACTGAAATGCGGCGATTGTCGGAGATATCTCGAATTGCGAAACGATGGTTAAGACCGCATCGGAGAAAGTACACCTTCACTTTAGGATGTGTTTGGCTCATTTTCTGCGTTTATTATCACGTTTTCATTTATCTCATGTTGAAGCGTGACCTGGCGTACCTAACACGTCCGTTGTAGGATACACCGGAGGGAAATTTCACAGAGATCCATGCATCTGCATACCGAGTATCGAATGAAGATGAAGCGCGGCGGCGCTGTGAACACAATAAGTGGAGGTACCAGGAAGTGAGTACAGTTTGAAATTCATTCGACCAGAATGCGTTTTTCTTCCAAATTGTTCGTAGATAAATTATTCGATTTTATTTACAAATTTCATGCCACTAATTCGAATTTACTTGCCTGGTGTACTGTACTGTAAGTATTGAAATTTGTAATTATTAGTGGCGATATATTGCAAACCTGAATGACAAAAATTAATATGTTGATGACGACGGCCGTATCAGAAGTTAGATTACCGGTAAAACTTTATTAACTGCAGTACTTCAAAAATGAGTGGAAAGTATATCAGAATAGCAAACGTGTGTGCTTATGAATTATGATAATCCACAGCGAGGCAAAAGATGCTGCATAAGGATTCATGTTACCGCGTTCAGTACAGAGATTCGTTGTATCACTTCCGGTTCACCGAAAATTCTGATGAACTGAGAGCTTTCCATATGCATGGTGTAATTGTGCAATTAAAAAAACAAAGCTCAACAAGTTTGACAAAGTTTAAAATATGCGAGTTCTGAATTGGTAACAGATTGTTTTAATTTTACTCCGTCCATATGTACTTCGACGGAAAAGCCATTTCTCTTACTTACACTTTAATTAAGCACAAGCATTTCTGCCACCTGTTGTGTAAACTTACTGTATGACTCGTTAGTGTAAAATACATTTTCTAACGGTTTGCAACATACTAAGTTTTAAAATACTATTTATACTGTTTATTTTCTTACTGTATGAAGTAGTTTTGCAGTGGTACTGGCAAGTGTGAGCGTTGTTTACCGGCAATCTGTAGCTCATATTTTCCATAACTGTTTCTCTTACAGGTGCATATGCAGCCACGTGTCATCGATGCAGTAATCTTCAGCAATGAGCTGGATATAATATTGGAGATACGGATCCGTGAACTATGGGAAGTTGCGGATATGTTCGTAATCCTAGAGTCCCACCGGACCTTCTCCGGCCACCCCAAACCTTGTTTTTGCTGCGCACGCACGGTTTCAGTTTGCCAAGGCCAAAATAGTGACCGCTGTGGTCACTATACTTACTCCGTTGCAACCCGGGCAAAGTACGTTCGACTACGAAACAAAGATGCGCCGTTGGATGAACCACTTTCTGCATAGTAAAGGTGTCGATCTCCGTGAAAACGACCTGTTAATCATTTCCGATGTGGACGAAATCCCGCGTAAAGCTGTTATATCTCTGCTGAAAACATGTGCCGGATGGCCGAATCCGCTAATGTTGCAAATGACAAATTTTCTCTATTCTTTTGAGTTTGCAACGTCCAACCATGTATGGCGTGCGAAGATCAGACGGATCGAAGCCGGGGACGTCAATGTGTACACCCGGGCGCGGACGTCAAATGACGTGCTTCCGGACGCCGGGTGGCATTGCTCGTTCTGCTTTCGGGATATCGACGATATTATATTCAAAATGCAAGCCTGGTCTCATGTAGATAGAGCCACGGACCAGAGACTGCTGGATAAGGATGCGGTCCGGATTAAGATCTCCAATGGGAAGGACATCTTCGACATAGAAGGGGGAAAATCAAATCGGATAACCACGTTCTGTTCATCACCAGTAATTTCGCCCAATGAGTCATCACAGTACAACAGGGAGAACCGGAATGCGCGCCTTTTAGCGTAGAGAGGAAATCACTGCCTGATTAGTGCGCACAGACGAGTGTCAGTGTTAATCCATGACGCCATAGCCGGCTTGTACGCACAGAGTCGTGGTTATCCGATTTAATTTTCCCCCTTCTATACCCCGAAGCACACAATCATCGCGAGTTCTTTTGGAATCTGGGTGCAGCAGATCGTAATCCCTGTATGTTTGGTGAGCCCCACGTAGGGCTCACCGAACGTATAGGGATTATAATCTGCCGCAGTGGGTACTGCAGAATCCTGTAAAGTTTGCGTTCTTACTGCCTTGTGGCTGCAACCGGACTGGTCAGTTTAATCAGTCTTCTCAATGTGTGCAGACGATTACGCAGACGAAATCAGCCTGTCTGTGTGTAATTTGGAGACTAATATTATTTGTTATTTTGTAAAGCCTTTTGTTGGCATGGCGTTGATAGTGTACGACATACTAATGTACTGTATACTAATTTACGAGCTCGTTTTTGGGAAAATATTTAAACTGAATTTGAAGTGTGTTTGTCGATCATTTTGTATTGTGGAGCCCGCAATTCATGGATGAACCTTATCGAAGATGTTGGTTGCATTAATAAAACTGAATACTCTATCGCGACTTTCCTAGCGCAAAGGCATTAACGGTGATCGGCATTCGCCTATATCTAGCGCATGTAAAACGCTGTGAAAAATCGCAAGGCAGAAAATCCCTTAAAAAGACGCGGCAGACACTCTATCCGTTGCCGGTACATGATTTACTAACAGAGTCGTAAAGCAAATAAAAACAAAAGTTGTAGCGAACATGTCGCTGCAAAACAGTTCACACAAAACGCAGTCTACAGCTTATTTCAGTACCAACGTGCAGAACAACTAGCAGTTGCGAACAAAACAACGCCAAAGGCATACAAACTTTTCATACAATAAAAAACGTCTTATATCGACCGTAACCTTTTTCCTGCCGCGTTCTCCAGTACGCTGCACCACTTTTCCGCGAAATACCGTGCTATCTTGTTGTCATGAACGGGAAAATCATGGTTGGTAGGTGGATTACAGACCACAGAGATCCCGAATCCATATTCTGACAAATCCGCCCAGCGTTGACAGTGAACTTTGCCCAAACACCAGCTGGGACACCGGAACACCTCCTGCAGGAGGTGTTTCGGTGTGCTGGACGTTCGATCCATCCGCTATGAACCTGAAAAGTGGCTTTGTTATTCTCAGATGTTATGTCAGCGTCCACCTGCAAGAATCTTCATTCGAGAAAGGAAGGGCACACTTTACATATCTTTCCGGCCTCTAGCGTGGGAAAACTAATCAGCATAGCGGAAAACATGCGGATTTGATTGCACACTCGCCAGTACCGAAATTCGGGAACGCTACTGACCCAAAACAAAGCAATGAGTACGGCTAATTAAATTATCATCTCCTAAGAAACACTTTTTGGCTAAAACTGGTTTTTGAACCCTTTCAAACAAAGTGCGATTCTCTCACATATGCAACTTACTTCATCTATTACGAATGAAATCGGTAATTGAAACCACATACCTCCATATTGAAGAACTTGTATTTCTCACCAACATCACACTCAACCTGGATGATGGGTGGACGAAACGGCGCATGTTGACCTGGCAGCTGTCCGAAACTCTGAATACAGTCCGTATACATCCGTGTGACCAACGTGACACCCGATCAGCAATCAGCATGTACTCCATCGCGTGCCGCGCCTCCAGGTGATAGTCCATGCGGTCCCACGCATCCCAGAACAGCGGCACATCGTCAAACATCACCAACTGGTCAGTCACGCCACCCACTGAAAAGCATTCCTAATGCAAACCGTTTCCAGCCGGTTTGAGTTGTATCGACGAAATCAAACCAAACTCGTTCAACTTCACCGTGAGGAACTCATTCTCCATGGCCATTGTATCGTCGTCATGTTTCTATATACTGACCGCACTTACAATTAAAATGATATTCAAGTAGCGGATATCGTTCGTCATGGAGTAAGGAGGAAGAGCCGCGCACGAAGCATGCTTTTCGTTCTTCTAGTAGATTGTGCCGCTTCTGGCGCTAAAGAATGGCGGCTGACCCGGCGAAAGGAAATCGAGCTTGGATCCATAATTTTCGTTCAAGGTGTCGATAAGGTTGCCTGGGAAGATAGCGAAATTGTCAATAACATAAAAAACAATTATTTACCGGAAAACCAAACAAACTTGGATAAAGCAAACGAGCCAAAAAATTGCAGCGAGACTTCTCCACGAGCACATAACAATACCAGAAACGCACATACTGTATTGTTTCTCAATCAGTTTAACAGTAACTGTTTAAAAAGATGATTCGTTTCGTTAAATGTGAAAAACATGTGACTCATAAGACACGACTTAAGACATAAAAAAGAACTTCTGGGTTAACTGCCCACCTAAAATGCGATTACAGCCTCGATAACTTTAGCAACGGATGTGCCGTGCAGAACATCATGAAACTGTTGCAGACGGAAGTCCTGGCACTGCTCCGTTCTGTTCCTCGGTCATCGCATACAGCACAGCATCAAAAACTCCGCATCCCGGAACCTAGGCTCTGTACGATTCGGTTGTTCCGTTTCAAGAGGTGCTTGCGCCGTTTAGGTTCCGTTGTGCAGGTCCAGGTATACCTCGCCACTCCGTACATCAGAATCCTTGCCAACCCGGCGAAAAAGTCTGAAACCGTTTTATCCAGAGAGACCTTATAGGCACGCCGTCTAATTTATGTCCTTCATTTTGCAACCTGAAACACAGCACAAAAGTTTCGAAAGCATGCGCATGTCATCCAAATACCGCTGGTAACACGGCACGTTATGCCATTGTCTACAGATGTGAACGGAGCGGATGTTTACGAAATACATATGAATGTTTAACTAATTTCAGTTTCAAAAGTACGCGTACCTATCGGAAGTGACAACTGAAATAAACTACCGTAAAAACAGCTCTAATGAAACACAACAGTACGCAAATTTAAATCAACTTTCGATACCACCTCTCAGTCCACTCTCGATCATGGCCTTGCAGCCAACGCCACCGTCGGCCGCAAGATGCATCCAAACAACAGCATGCTCTGGTCAGCGCGACCTTTGTCTTTCAAGTTGTCAATGCTTTTACCGCGTTCTACAAAGTCTTTCCACAGCTTTCGCCAGGCGGAAACTGCTTAATGCACCAATACTTCCGAACTGTTAATTCCGCTGGTAGATGAAATTGTTATAATATGGAAACTTGGTCATTGGAGTCCAGGACAGAATCTCAGTCAAATCAGATTGCACACAACTTATTCCACCAGGAACAAACCACCACACGATAAAACTTCTTCCACTGACACAGAATGAAACTCAAAGTACTCAAAACCACCCACCTCCATTTTAAGGATCTTGTGCTTCTCTTGCCAGTCAACATCATAGTCGCCGTGGACAATGGGTGCAGCTGGATGCATGTTAGCCTGGCATCCATGGGAAATTCGGAAGACAGTCCGTACTTTCGTAGCTGCTGGCCAACGTGACATCCGAATCCCCGATCAACTCATATCAGGCCGCATGCCGCGCCTTCAAGTGACAATCCATGCACTCCCAAGCATCCCAGAACAGTGGCACATCATCTATCATCACCGAGTGGTCGGCCGCGCCACCCGGTGAAATGCACTCCCTATGCACACCGCTTCCGGCCGGTTTGAACAGCATCGACGAAACCACACCGAGCTGGCTCAACTTCCCTGTGAGGAACTCATTTCTCTATGATCATTGTAATTCATCATCGTCATGTTTCTGTATGCTAACCGCACTCCCAATCCGAATGATATCCAAAACGTGTACCGTTCGCCATGGGATGCAACTGCTCTATTCTATCCACCGGTGTCAATGCACACTTCACGACGTCCAGGAACTCCACACCATATATCACGGAACAAGTTCTGTACCGCCCGATTGTTCCGTTTCAGCAGTGCATGCTGGTGTAGGTTCCGTTGTGCAATTCTAAGACTCTTGCTTCTGTTCTAGTCCGGCGAAAAAATCCGAAACAGTTTTATCCAGAGATACTTTCGGCACACCGCCGTATCCTTCGTCCTGCGACCTAAGTATTTATTAAATTCAGTTTCCGAAGTACTGTACCAAAAATAAATAAAGCAGAACAACAAAAAACTGCACTGAGAATTTTAAATGAAAATACTACGCAAATATTGCAAACTGTTTCGGAATTTTTACTGACCTCTTTCGATCACGGCCGCTGTACAGCCACCTCCACCGTCCCCGTATCGTACAAGAACATACTCTGGTTAATGCGCCCATTATTCTTCAAGTTGTCTGCGTTTTCAACGGTGTCCTCCACAGTCCGGCTCATTCCATAGCTTTCACCAGGCAGGAAATGCATCAATATTTCCAAACCGTCGATTCCGCGGTACATGAAATTGTTATGAGGAAACTTATTCACTAACTTAAACTCCAGGACACTTTGGCGCTGAGGAAATACTTGATTCTAGCCAAGAGCATAATCTGTGGCAACTGCGCGTCGAGTAACCGAACGTTTCCGGCAGCTGAAACGTCTCGCGCCTAAGGAAATAACAATGTCAGACGAAACAGACATGTACTAATGTGCAGCCCTCTTTATGTGTAACGGTATTCTTGCGGATGCTTACTTTAACCAAAACATCCTTGATACCTGTTAAATGTGCGCCAACAGTAAAACAGACAATTAGAATGGAAAAGTACAGCTTTCAAGCGTAGGTACAGTATAACGATACGATATCAGGGTACCGACCGATCGACCGTGCGCTCTCGATCGCGATATCCGGGGATATATTCGCTCGTTGGACTCTAGCCATGCTTGTCTATTATAAAATTAACGCAAACTCACATGAATAAACAAAACCTGTCACGAATGACAGTTTCATGTATTCTTATGAGTTCACATTTTATAATAGCAGTGTTTCTTGCACAGGTAGCGAAGGGTTGGGTTTGGAAGAATCCGCCCGCATCGGCCGTCGCCTTCTCTGACGATCTCTGTCCTTTAATCGAAATATTCACACTTCGGAATATTCTGTACAAAATACAGATTATTTTTTGCGTTCCAAGATACCAAATCAGCTAGATCAAATTTCACACCCGTATTCGCCGTCAGGCGGCAGACAGCAAGGCGCAAGCGATCAAAAAGCGCAAAAATATTGACAACCCAGTTACAGCTGATTGTGAGCATCACATCCCTTATTAGATCAGCCATATCCGGTTTGATAACGTACTTCGAAGTATCGATGTTCCACGTTTCCAACTGGTAAGATATAATATAATTTGACTGACATGATGATATTACGGTACTGCCCAATCCGATAATCTGATGAAATCTTTCCCAAGCTTTCGCAAGCATATTTTCTGAACTAATCGTGAAGATCAGTGAGCTTGATCGTGAAAATTATAAGAAACAACAACAAATGCAAACAACTAAACCGAGCACACGATATCTGGGGATCAAATCCAGCCGTTTGGCATGCTTGGTTGATATCTTTCCTCGGTTGGTCGTCCAATGAGAATCGACTGCATCGTTGCTCAGGAATGTACATGATTGTCGACTACGCTGGCGCTGTTTACTCGGAGTTGCGTTATTCATCTGAACCTGAAGTAAAAGGCACAACAGCATTCTCGGGCATCTGGCACCGGGCCATAACGAAGTCACCATAGCCACAGTCGAACCACTAAGAGTTTGAAGTGGCGTGATTACCTTCGACACGATCGGAGAAATTTTAGTGGTTTATGCGAAAAGTTGTCCACGAACGATAGTGTTTCTCGTCATCCTGTTGCCCCCTTAAACCTGTACGAAGATCAATATGCTGGGTTTTTGGAGGTGGAGATTATTTGCATAATTATATGTCTCCATGTAAAAAGTTTGTTAAGGATCGATCGCACCGGAACCGTCAAGGAACCTTGTATAAAACATGCTCTGAAATTTGAATGCAATCCTGTGGTACAAATTACAACCAACGTACTTCTGGGCGGATGTAAACCAAAACGACGGCGTGTGCATTATTTCTTGCAGCAGTTCTGTTCGGGTATGTTTCTTGAATACGTACAGTACTTTGTTTTCCGCAGTTCTTTTTCATCCTTATTTCTGCGGTAAATAATGCCCTACGTGATAATTTTTGCGACATTTTTATAACAATTATATAATAAACATTACAGTCTGTAAGCAACGTACCCTTGCTTGATACGAAGTGACCGATACATAATTCTAGGTGAGCGCTATGGCAGCTGCAAGATTGGTGCGGTGCTCTAAGCTGGCGCTGACCTTCCTCCTTGGGTACATGTATCTTCATTTTATTTTATTTTCCAAACCATCGCGACGAGGACCGAGTGGATGGATTACGTGCTGGCTGGCGTCAGACTCAGCGGAAAATGAGGACGAGCGTCAAGACATCGCCTCTATGCAAGATCATGTTGGAATCGAAGAAGTCCCAGGTAATGAATGATCTGGAAATTCCTAAGCTTTGCGTGACCCAAATGACACAGCGTAAGCTTGTTGTAGGTATGGTACTTACCAACTTTGCAATGTATCAGACGTACAGTACTACGTGCCGCCGTGTAATCACTTCCGCTGCCAATTGTTACTGCCAGTAGAACTGCCGTTCTGTGTTTATGCTTCTTTCTTATAACTACTTGCAGGCACGCCCCCGGCCGACATTAGCTCCTACGTATCCTTCGACCGGTTCAGTATCTCGCCAGCCCCATGTTCTAGCATGACTCCACCCTTCCTCCTGCTAATCATCACCACACGGCCGGGTGCCTTCCGGAGACGAGACACAATCCGGCGCACGTACGGCTCCTTGGCCATTGATCGCCGCGCCAACCGACTCGCGTGCTCACAACCGCCCACGCAGATATCGGCCGTTGGTTTCCGCCTGCTGTTTATTGTTGGCCAAACTACTCCTGTCCTCCAGACGCAGATTGCGGATGAAGCGATGTCTAATGGTGACATCATCCAGTCGGAGGCGTTTGTCGATGGCTATCAGCAGGACACACGCAGAGGTTTGTTGTATTAATTGTTAAATCGACAGAATTAGGCACTGACGAAGCGAAGCACAAGCAACACACAAAGAAACAAAGTCAAAACGTACTAGTCGGTCGGTACAATTACTATACTACTTCTACTGCAGGGCCGTGAAAAGTCGGTCTTCGGTGTCCTTCATCCCCGCGATTTTGCAGGCTTGGCTTTAATCCACTGGAGCCTGCTAAATTGTCCGCAAGCGGCTTTCACAGCGAAAGCCGACGACGACTGTTGGCTGAATCCGCCTCTTTTGTTTGAATCCCTGCGCGACCATCAGCCTCAGTCTCCCTCGATCTTCGGATTAATTTTTCGCCACAGCCGTCCTATCCGAAACCCGAATCATAAGTGGGCCGTAACGGCGGCCGAATATCCCGATACCGAGTATGATCTGTCACCATGAGCATTTACTGTTTAATATAACATACTTTAATATTATGGAAGCTTCACTCGAGCGACAAAACTTACTGTTTAATTATGCCCAATCTGCCAGTCTTAGGAATTTTATTTTATGACTCAAGATATACGAATGGGTCTTTCAATATCCAAAGCAGTCGGCCGTTGAAGCTACATGACTGTGCTGTGACACTGCTGTGTGTACATTATAATTGTAGGTTCCCACCGTATGTCTCGGGCGTTCTCTACGTGCTCCATTCCGCTGCATTAGTTCCTTTGGCCAAAGCCGCGACGAAACTAAAGTATTTGTGGCACGGCGACGTCTTTATCACCGGCCTGGCGGCACGGGAGGCGGGGATTTCGCATACCTCACTGGATGGCTACGATATTTCGGGGAGAATATGGAACTGGTGCTGCAGCAAAACCTTCTCCTTAGCGGTGCATTCGGTGGACGATAGGGCAATGTGGCGCCTGTGGTATACACCATGCACAGATTACGCTGTTCCTTGCTAGATCTGCTAACAATAAGCCTGTTTTAGTCACAGTCGGGCTCTGTGCTCGACCGTCCAGTTTGTTGATTGCGTCTGCAAGCTACACATGGTCGATAATTGTTTTGAACGATAATTCTATATTCGATAACCTGCCAACGTTTATCAGTGATTATTGTGGTTTTTCTTTTACTGTTATCGGCAGTGCTTTTGCTGTATTTGTAACGGGTTTTCTTGGGTCGCGACAAAATATTATGCTTGGAATGATCAGTACATGAAAAACCCTGTACCACACATTCACTTTATTGCTAGCATTCGCGTGGAAATTATTAATTTTGGAAAACGAGCTGGGCTTGTTCTGCAGTATACACGTCTGCAGGAGTATGTACCTGCCTCATGTCACAAATATCAGGAATATCAGAGGACAAATGACGCCGACCACGGCCGATGTACTTCAGTAAGAGAACATTATAGTAATACGCAGTTATGTGAATACATGAATCCGTCATCGAGAAGAAGACCAGACACAGCAGTAAAGGTCATATATATAGAGACAGAATAAAGTCTGTTACTCCTGCTCGCTTCTTCGCTTTATGCAATTTTTTGGAAGTTCACAAAATCTTGTCCAATTCTCGTATATTGTCCCGTAAATCCCCAGTTTGACCATCCATAACTGCCCTTGTTCCTGAATGTTCCTTTCTCAAAGACCCAGACGTAATACGCATCCGATTTGTACTTGACGCTGCGGAAGAATACGACATTCTCCAGGGCCCGATCGCACGGGTTCTTGATGTTAAATACCATTACGTTAAAATTGCCTTTAAAGTGACGGGAAGTCGTCTCTAACAGCGCTTCGACGAACATCTCGTGATATCTTGGTTCACCGACAATCGCCGCAATACGCTGGGCAATAATAGTTGATTCCTCATCGACGTCACGGGCGAGGCTTATGTGGTCATTCAACTGTCGACGGATGTCACCGATCCCTTCCCCGAGCATACGCAGTGTATTGTCGATCTTCTGCTCATTTTTCTCAAATCGCGAGGTTGATTTGGTGCTTTCGGAAGACATGGCACTACTGATAGAGTCGATACGCTGGCTCAGCAATTCTTTTTCTTTGGCCCATTCACCGACAGCTAGGGTCATGTTCTTCAGAGTGTGATCCTGCAGCGTTGCTGTTTTGTTGAAACTGACAACATCTTGAACAAGGATGTTATTGCTGATGTTGAGCATATTAACTTTCGCGGAAAGTAGGGTCATCTCCTTGACGGTCTTGTTCACGGAGATTTCGATTGCGGAGATTTCGATCGATTCTGGCGAACTCTCGGTGTCGTTTTTCGGTACTTTAGCGACTGCCGTATAATCGCTAGTGGAGTTGTGCAGTCTAATCACCAGGTCTCCAAGGATCTCACGCGTTCGTAGCTCCGTTAACCACAAACAGGACAGTTGATGTCGTGGACTAACACCTGAAAAATAACATTGTTTGCATGTTAATTACCGCTTGTGGGTAAAAGATGACCATTATATTGACCCTTTTATCTTTTTCACATCATTCGTTTATATACTGTAATGCTGTTATGCTTATGATAGCCATAATCACGCACATAAACAAAGGTTACCATATTATCAGCACTAGCCAGCAAGGTGGTGATAGAAAAATTACCTTGTTCGTTGGGGTCAGTGTGTTCGCGATGGACCGTTGTCAGCATGTCCGGACTGAGATTCTCGACGGAGGTGACATTGTGGCGAATCATGGTGGTGATCTGTGCACTCAGTCTTTCTGCTTCCTCTTCGTTCACGAACTCGTTAGCTTCTCTGATAAAGTCAATGCAGCTTAGAAGAACATCGCGCGCCAGCTCATGCATAGTTTTATCGTTGACGAAAATGAAGTCCAACTTCGGAAATTGACCGTGGATCCTGCTAAAGGT
This sequence comes from Paramacrobiotus richtersi, assembly GCA_034698045.1. NCBI lineage: Eukaryota > Metazoa > Tardigrada > Eutardigrada > Parachela > Macrobiotidae > Paramacrobiotus > Paramacrobiotus richtersi. Next base: position 21,023 of record JAQGAU010000309.1, read on the forward strand.
AGGTGATCTGAGCAAATCATCGCTTCCAACGTTCGCAACGACTTTTCGTTCTACTGGGGCTCGAAACTTGAACGCGGAAAACAGCTGGCCGGCAAACTTTTCCGGGTTGCTCTTCATACACCCGGCAATGTATTCACACTGAAAGGGGGAGCCGCACATTAGCCGGGCAGTTATCACGTCTGGAGAGTGCTGCACCGGAACCCAGGAGTTAACGACTCGGTAACTAAGTGAAGGGTGTAATCCGGCATATACGCGCATCCATTTGAACGGGACTATTCGCACTTCCACCGCGCTGTTACCGGTTTTACGGTAGACGTATCCTTGCACATGGTGAAGCAGTCCCGCATTCCATTGTTCAATCTGTAGGCTGATCGTGTTGAAATTGCTGCCATTGTTTATGTCGTATTCAATGGAACTTGGGACCAGAATGTTGCTCGGGAATATGTAATACGTAGAGTTCCAACCATCACCGGTTACGTTTAGCGCTTGGAAGATGTGTAAGTATCGTCCTTGAAATGCAGTGCTATACGTCGGTGTATTCAGGTCCACTGTTTCTGCCAAAACAGAATGCATGATAAATCAGAAAGGAGAATCTATGTATGTAAAAAGAACAGTTGTTATCTACAGCTGATGAGTTTATATGTATGTAACTGTTACACGTATACTGTAAATCCGTATACAAATGCAACACTCCACTGTTTGAGGATAACGAGAGTAGGAATAGTACAATCTTAAAACGAGGCTTATGAAGAATAAAGAAATATACAGCGGACGAGGAATAGGAACCGAAACTTGGGAACAGGGAGTGTTCGTGCTGTGAAGGAACAGGAAATGGGTTCATGGTCAGTATAATTATGTAGTACCGTACAAATTCCGCAAGCGCTCTTTTTGCCTGTTGTATAATATCACATACTACGAAGGAAATAATTAAGAAAATATGTCGTAGTACAGTTCGAACCATTTGGACAGTTTTTACCGAAGTATCATGTCGCCAAAAAATTACGCGAACTTTGACACTTGTAAGCAATTTTCATCAACGGCTGCAATTTCAATGAAACGTGGCGGGGGAAGCACGAGGACAAAGTTACAATAGTGTAGGAATCGTTCTGCTGCATTTCCGCGAAACAATAAAGCTATGGTTGGAGCTTGTGATAGTCTGCTCTACGACACTCATTGTCAACGTGCCCTGTATTCCTGTACTGTCATAACCTATCCTCGTACAATCCCAGGCAACGTCCCATTTTTATTACAGCCGTTGAGTTAAGTAAGCTGCTTATAAGACTATGAAAGTTCGCGTGATTTTTGGCGACATGGTACATCGATCGAAACTGTCCAGATGTTTCAAGCTGGGTAATGAAATATTTTCCTAACTATTTCGTAAATACATGATATTATAGAACAGTCAAAAAGAGCAGTGCAGAATCTGAGATGCATTTATACTGATAATTTGGTCAGACAGACAGATCATTGACAGTATGACAGCAACAATTCAAACTAACAGCAAAAGCTTACTTTAGTAATATAAATGGACAAGGTACTACGTACCTTCTGCGCACATTACAAAGCTACCGTAAAAAATAAATGTGCCTCTACCGTGTGAAGGGCGGTCGGCTTGGGGAACTTCCGGTTCCGAGCTGGCCGCAGTCGGCGCAGCAAGGTTAATGTCGTGCTTTAGCAGGCTGTGATCTTGCGAACTCGACGTTGCTGTCGCTCCACACACTGCTATAACGATCCAGAGAACCTGGAGGCCAGCCATGTCGATCGCGCGTTCCAGGCTTCGATTTCTCGTATACGCAACGAAAGGAAGTCCTAATCCTAAATAAAACAATCACATCCTTTATACGGTGAAGTAACGGATCTAGTATCAGGATTGTCAGAATTAAAGAACTGAAAGTAGCGGACACGAGTTCTAGTATCGCAGTGACCTTTTTAATACTAGAAGACAACTCTCGGTAAAATAATGGTGGTTCTGAGTGTGCCACGTACAGCACGTAGCAAAATCGAAACGCTGTACTGTACAGTTTGATATACAGGATTTCCGCCTAATCGTAGCTCGATTTTCAAACGCAGCGATTCCAAAATACTGATACCTGAAATGTTACTGATCGGTAATAGACTGATGGCTGCTGTCCAAAAACAACTATTTAAAATGTAAGTAGTAAAACATTTGAAATCCCAGAATGCCACGGAGTTTATACGGGGATACGATAATTTTGTTACGATATCTTGTTGTACTTATTTCACTACCTAGAATCCCGTCGGCCGTACATTAAACAAACAATGACTTACGTATATGTGCAGTAATTATACTTTATCCACAGCAAGTGCTTTCAGAGCCAGATATTTTGGTAAAAGAAGTGTGATGCATATAGCAAAAGATTAACAAATGCAAGAAAAGTCAAACTGAGCGGAAACCATGTCCGTAGGATCGAAGAGCTGTTTCGTGCTGTGTGCTGTGCTGCTCGTTTCATGATGTTACGAGATATTTTGTATGACGTGTTGTTGGTCAACCAATGGGGATCGATTGCATCAAACTGGCGTAGGTGCCCACGAATGTGCGTGCGGAGTGCAGTAGCATGTACGAGTATATGTTTACTCGAATCTCGATGCTCACCGGAAGTAGGGTTGGTTACCGTTAGCAAGTAAACAGCGTTTCGAGTCCCTGGAGCGGATTCAGACCATAAGTTTAGTTCGTGACAGTCCTGCACCGCTTCCACCTGGAACATCGTTCTAACTCTGGCTATAACGCTTCCACTGTCACTCTCGTACAATCTGATAACAACGCAATGCGACCGATCTTCGGCGACCTTGGCCGCATCGAGAGCAACAGCCGAATTAGAAATGGTGAAAAATGGACTAAACCACTCCGAGCTAACTGCTTATCGTCCATCGGGTCGGTGTAAACGGGATCCCAGGTGTCGTTCAGGGAGGAAGCATGCTGAATGACGTTGGCTTCCTGGAATGATACCCTGATAAACAAATCAGTTGTAAACAGATCAATATTCTCTCTACAGAGCTAAGGTATATACCTGCCAATGCGGCAAGATGGCGTATCTCAGCGGATGCACTCGCACATCAGCGTGGGCATCGGGTGTCATATCTTGTTGTCACGCACGGAAAAACCATGGTTGGTTAACTTGGTTAAATTGACAACGGACATCCTGGATCCATATTTCGCCAAATCCGCTCAGCCCGGACAGCGTATTTCGAACTTGGAACAGTCCCAGGAGGTGTTGCGGTGTGCCGGACGTTCGATCCAGCCGTTCTGAATCTGAAAAGTTTTCTTATTCTCAGATGATACGTTAGCATCTACCTGCAACAAATCGTAAACACTCGAGAACGGAAGAGCAAACTTTATACACCTTTCTGACCTTCCAGGTTAGAATAGAAAACCATGATCGGGAAGATGTGGATTTCACTGTATACTCGTATTCGCGGAATGTTACCGAACCAGAAGACGAAGATTCTCGCTAAGTACCGTACAGTATTGTCCATTAAATAAATATTTTCAGGTGGCACACTTTTCCAAACCAGGCATTACCACCATTGGCAGGGATGCAGTGCGATAACGTGAGCAGGTCACAGTCTCCATCAAATCATGTCACTTATTGCACTATAGTTAAAAAAACTTGCTCCACGGATCCAAAATATGAAGTTCGGAATTGTAACTGATAAGAATAGGGGAGGAAGAGAACAAATCGGCATGAGCGAAATATGTAGAAAAATCACAAATGAGCAAGCTCGGATCGAAACCACGTACCTCCATTTGAGAAACTTGTGCTTCTCTCTCCAATCGACATCACACTTAACCTGGACGATGGGTGCAATTGGGTGAGTGAAGAGGCGCATGTTGACCTGGAAGCTGCATCGCAACTCGGAATACAGTCCGTACATCCGTCTGGCCGTCGTGGCACCCTATCTACCCTAAATGTCTCACCTATAGCTAATTAATCAACATCGATTATAATAAATGATTAGCGTCCAGCAGCATCCTCGAAAACTTTGCCAACGGATTGCCCCGGGCAGGATCTATAGCGAAAACTGCTGCAGAAGGAAGTCTACACTGCTACTTTCTGTTGACCGGCAGAATGCCAAACGCATGCAGCACGCTGTCCAGAAACTTCCCATCATGTTCTGCACCATTCAGTTCTGCAGTTTCAGCCGTGTCTGCGTCGTGTAGATCCTGTCGTACAGTTCTAAGCACATCTCGTCGCTCCATTCATTCAGATTCTTTTGCTTCTTTTCCAACCCGGCCAGAAAATCCGAAACAAATTTATCCACGTTAGACTTTGTACGCCGTCGATATGCTTCATTCTGCGACCTAAAAATCCATAAAGAAACCGTGATTATGTAACATGTTCGCTAAATATAGCTCAGAAATGATAAGGAACAAGGATAGCAATACCCACTACGTTTTTTTAGCAAATGTTTAGGAGCTGAAGTCAGAGCTGTTTGAATTCATAGATTATTAATTAAACAAAATAAACTTGAAAAGACAACCGGAAAATTTTAAGTAAATACCAGAAGTAGTAGCTTTCAAATATATGTAACAAAGACATTCAAAAATAACAAACCTATTCAAAAGCAAAACATGGAAAAACTTTGCATACAAAATCAATGTACAATGTACATCTGAATATCACAAAACAACATTAAAGTTTGCAGCAAGTTGCGCAGTGTTCACTGACCTCTCTCGACAATGTCCGCTGTACAACACGGCCTTTATTTTTCAAGTTGTGAATGTTTCTCACCAGTCAAACTCATGCCACATCTTTTACCAGGCGCGGGAAACATATAACTGTTGAATAAGTTTGAGAAGTACCGAAAAACAAATAAATGTAAAAAACACTGCAAGCGACAAAATTAATTAGAAAAACATAGTAAAAATAATGTTCAGTAGTTTCAAGCAAAATATACAAAATGTACAAAACCGGGGATTACACGCAAAGCAGAGACACGATCAAACGTCTGTCTCGCTAAGTATCCATATGTACAACGGGAGCGGAGAAGTAATTAATGCTAAACAGGAACGAAGTATATTTACCAACCTTCATGACATTAATGGTACTGTTAGCCCAATACTAGTACATGGCTTGATAATTTCGCGGACTATTCTCGGGAAGATGCTTGGCCATTTCGATCGAAATTTCGACATCGGTGAAAAGCCTTCAGATCAAAAACAACAACGAATGTTTTCTTGTATGACGGCAAATATCGACTTGTTAAAAGAACCGGTGGGTGGGTTGCATCATTACGCGCCACTTCTAGACATAATTCTCTTCACGTTCCTTTCTGGTTAATTACTTGGATAAAACGAAGTAGGGATTACGCATGTGAAAATCAATGTTTTGATGCTTCCACCAGACTGTATTCGTACCGTAGTATGTACAAGTCCCGTCGTCCGCTCCCGATTGCACTGGATATACATGGCACTTGTTCGTTGGACGTTAGCCTCGCAGGAAAGAATAAAACTTGTCACTAAAGATGACCAGTTTAATGTATCACATGCGCTCAACAAAGACAGAAGAACGATAGAGTATAAAATGTCCTTATCTAACTTGATGTAACCTAGCTGTCACATGAACAGTTCGCAACTTTGCACGCATATTTTCAGAACTAGTCCCTTTCTCGTTAAAAGTATATAGCCTAATTTTATAATCATGGAACTCATGGCGATATCAGAAACAAACGACCAACAAACAAAAAAAGTATACGAACAAGTGAGCCCACAAAGTTCACAGCCACAGTGTGGGAGCAAATCCAAGTTTAGCAAGTTGTCCAACCGTTTGACATGTTTGGTTGCATCAGACATGGTTCGTTTCCCAGTAATGCACATGTGGACTGCGCTGGCATTGTTTATTCGAATCGCGCTTTCAAGAAAAGTAGTAAACATCATTCCAAGCCTCTGGCTCCGGGCCAGGAGAAAGTTTAAACAATTTTTAACAAATCAATTGCCAACTTTACTTCATTCGAAACACTTGCAGGAACTTCTGCAACGGGCTATTGAAACAGCTCAGCTAGCATTCTTGTAGTCACAAGAACTGACAAGAACTAATTGTCGGTGATACGGGCTGAAACATTCGGATTCTAAACTTTAATGGCAAGGTGTAATGACATTGCTGGCGCTAAAGATTCCTACGGCAAGCATATTACTGCTGAAAAATTTGTAGTGGTCGTATAATTTATGCGTAAAGTTGCTCACGAATGATTGCACGTACTTTTTATGGCAAGTGCATCATGATCTAGCACCGAATGCACAGGCACAGAAGAAACTGCTACAACACTAGTTCCATATCCTATCCGAATTGTCGTAGCCATCCCGTGAGGTATGCGAAATCTCAGCCTCCCGAGCCGCCAGGCCGGTATTTGTAGCACGACGACATCTTTATCACCAGCGGTGATCAAGATGTCATCGTGCCACAAATACTTCAGTTTCGTCGACACTTTGGCCAAAGGAGCTAATACAGCGGAACGCAGCATGTAGAGAACGCCCGAGGCATACGACGGGAACCTAGTCAGTCAGATCTTTCGCGGCCGACTGCTTTGCATATGGAATTAGACCCATTCCGGGCCATTCGTGTATCTTGTCGAGTAATAACGCAAGAGTCTTAACACTGGCAGATGTGACATAATCAGCAAATGCACGTGGTGATAGGGTTATACTCGCCATCGGGATAGTCGGCCGCCGTCACGGCCAACTTATGAACGGGACTGCTGTGACGAAAAATTAGTCCGAAGATCGAGGGGACTGGGCTAGATGGGAGAGGCGGATTCAGCCAACAGTCATCGTCGGCTTTCGCTATGAAAGCGGATCCAATGGAGCAGACTCTAATGGCCTGTGAAGCCTACAAAATTGTGGATGCAGGACACAGAGGACCGAATAAGGCGGCCTGCAGTAAAATAATTGTACCGTAGGTGCCATAGGTGCACCAAATAATATCCCGTCTCTGCAAGGCACCCGGCCGTATCAAGATTTATCGAAGATTAGCAAGAGGAAGGGTGGGGTCACGTTGGAACACAGGGCTGGCGAGACACTGAACCGGTCGAAGGATCCGTAGGAGCTAATGTCCGCCTGGGGCGCTGCCTGCGAATAGTTACGAAATTAAGAAGAAAAACACTGAACGGCGGTTCTACAGGCAGTAACACGTCTTGGCAACGGCAGTGACTACCACGCAGTACTGTATGCGTCTTATACGAAGCGAAGCGAAACGCCTAGATCACAGCGTCCAGAACCTTGAGAATATCCCTGGCACCCCACCATATTATACAATCAATAAGGTACCCGAAACTTTACACTAGATAACACCAACGTACATCGACATAAATCGTTCTTTTCACATGTTGATGTGGCATGTCGTTAAAACGGTGATGTAGTAAGAACAGGCTTCCACGCATGACTGACACATGATTCAGGTGACGCGGCGGAACGGCTAACGGCTATGGTAGCCATAGTATGCTCTGTTTTTAGACAATCATGATAATTATATAATATCCCCATATTTTCCCGTCGCGACATACGTATACCGGTCCCGCATAACATTGTTTCTTTCGCCCCGGAAGTCCCACTTCACCATTAAGTAATAATTATCTCAGTCTGTTTGAAAATATTCCGGTATCGCTAACGAACGTCGTTGCGGTTGATGTAGCGTCCGCAATGAAACTTTTGATGTACATGTACAAATACCGCATAATGTGCGTAATTGGCAAGATGGCTTTCTTACTCGTGTAATTTAGCCCGCAGCCAGTGAACGATCTCCGTCCTGAGCCGTGGAAAATTCACCGAAGAACTGACGCTTACAGAAACTTGGCATTACTGCACTGCTCTCACACCGGTTAACAGGACCCGAAGGGTTATCCGGTAGACGTCCGGTCCGACACGAAAATAAAGCACTGCCGGCAGCTAGGAGAAATATTTCCTTTAAAACAGAGGCAAATTTTATTCAGTTACAGCCGTCTACTGTGATTATCAAATGTTTCAGTGTCCGTGCATGCTAAATCTCTAATTGTTACTTGTTAAAATTAAATTCAATTCCATAATAATCAATTTTCTGAAAAAGGACACCAGTCTCGAAGACCTGCCGAGTTACGTTTTACCAAAGAAGCTGACAGCGGACGCTGACAAAGATGGCCACTATAATATTTCCGTCTTTCTTTGGATTCGCTTTACTGTCTGCATCACATGCCTGGAATCCATTCCAAGAGCGCTTTGATTGGTCAAAGGCCAACCAGGCTTCGCCGGGTTTTGGAAACTTTGGTGGACTCAGCAGCGGTTTCGGATTTGGCAGGAACAGTATTGGCAATGGTAACGGCAGCCAATCCGATTCGGGTTCCGGTACCAGTGGTGATAAGCCAGCCGGTGGATTGGGTTTCGGTACTACATTCGGAGGGTTCGGCAACGGTTTCGCACCCGTAAAATTTGACAACATTTTTGGTAACAAAGTGGACAATTTAGGACAAGGCGGAAGCGGCAGCCCGCCATCTTCCAACTCTGGTAGCGGTAGCAGTAATCAAGGCGGACCAGCTTTCGGTAATTTTGGGGCATTCGGCAGCAAACCCTTTGGAGGGTTTGGCAACTCTGGATTTCCGAATTTTGCGGATGCGGCTGCGAATTTCCCAAAACAGGTTACTTCCCCGTTTGCTTCGTTCTTCTGGCCGACTAGTAACATTGAGATGTCCACCACAACGGCCACAACTAGTACCACGACTACAACGAGCACAACTACGTCTACGGCTTCAACGTCCACTGAGCGCCCACAGAGAAAAATTCCACGGAGAATATTTTCTAACGAAGATTCTACAGAGGGTAAGTGAAGTGCACAGTAAAACATACCGTACAACTCACGCAATGCGGCCTATGTTGCAACTGTTAGTAGTCTATCATAGTGCAAACAAAGTCATTGCAGCTGCTAATCGGTCGATATTAATGCAACAAATATGCATTGACACACTGCTAGCAAGTGGCAGCAAAGGTGTGCATGATTAATTAACGAGAAGCACGAAAAACACGATCGGAAGTTTGTAGGAAAAGTAATAGAAGCTATACAACACTACTGACACGGTGTGTACTTTAACAGAACAACCCCAACGGCAGGGATCCGACCATGCTGCTACTAAAGCCCGTGACAGTGATGCTACAATAGCAGAAAGGATAAAGGATGCGGTTGGAGAGCCGGGTTCTGTAGAGGCCTTCGTCAAGGCACTGCTGCAAACCGCGTCCAAGGAATTCAACAAACCCAATCACCGCTATAATGTACTGGTATTTAATACCGAGAACCAGTACGAGCAGAACTTAGAAGAAGTGATTTTCTTCAGAAACTTCAAGTATAGGGACAAAACGTTTTTCGTTTGGGTTTTTGAAAAGGGAACGTTTAAAAATGAGGGCAACTTCGGGTGGCATAATTGGGCGTTCGCCGGGAATGTTGACAGGCCGACTAGAGATTTCGTGAAGTTCGATAAGTTGCAATAGTACTTCGACTGTAAATTTATATGTCTTACTGCATCAGTATGCTGTCGTATTTTAAATGGCGGTCATTAGTCTGACTGCAATATTCATTTTATTGCTTACTTAACGTTTCTGCTCTTCTCGTTGTCAACTACCACCATTCTTCTTGCCTGATGTTTGTTATATTTAATTTTTTGGCGTGTGCCTTATGACGGATTGTAAGAACGGCCAACAAGATCCATCATGGAAACCGGCGAAAAATAAGCGATCAGAAGAGTTTATCGATACAAGCGTATTAGCGCTAGCGCAGAAATGCAGCGGGCCAACACAATGGCCATATTAAATGGGAAGACCCCAGCCGTCTGCATGATAACCAGGACGAGATTGTTTCGGTCATTCGGCCCCGACAGGGGCGCAACGCTTAATTTATAATCTCGCTGTGTATACGCTATGTATTAGTACTGAATATAGAGTGCGCATTGTTTATTTTGTTTTATCTGCATTACTTAACTTATATTGTTCCTGTTAGATCAGTTTACTCTGTGTAGCAACAACGGGCTCAGCATTCCTTGAAAGAGCTTTGACCACTGAAAAATTCGCTGCTTATTGAACAGCAGTATCAAATGCTTACACTGGACGTGCGTTCTGCAGTTTTTCATTTAGTTGCACACGTACAAGAAGAAGATGCATTATGTAAAACTTACCGAAATACTGAAAAGGTCATCCAAAAGTATAACAACACACATGAAAAGCATTTAACTAAGTGCACTGGCCGAAGGCTGCACTAAGGAGACCGAAGCGAGAAACCAGACAACTATTGACTATTGTTCAACTTCATGTAGTATTATTTGGTGTTATTAATATGGAAATCACTATAGGCACCCCATCGCACCCTCGTTTATTATAGGCACCCCTCTCGACACCCCGTTTACTATAGACAC
>JAQGAU010000310.1:0-31387 GCA_034698045.1 Paramacrobiotus richtersi
GTTTTACCGGGTGTGATACTGGATAGTGTGTATTACCGACGACCGTTGGCAGATGGGTGCGGCTTAAACACGGACGCGCAGTTCACCTGGTCAGTGGTTATTCAGTTTGTTATCTTCGATTTCCCTGTTGTTTTTATTGCCGGGAGTTATCCATTCCTGTTGTGGCTGCATCTCAAGCAGATGAAGAAGAGTCTTCGCGTAAACGCCAGCCGAACCCATGAAAAAAGCGAAGCAACGCAAGCGCCTCATAGCATCGCCATTGCCACCGGAGGTATGAAACTGAAGAAGCAAGAAAAACGGAACAAATCGAAGCCGTTTGTTGTGCTGACTCTTCTGACAACTGGAGTGGTGATTTGCTGGACACCGAATATGGTGTATTACACTATCGGATGTTTCACTTCAACGGACCATATGCAGGGATTCGCCAACGTGGCCATTTTTGTCTACTCGCTGCAGGGACTGATTGATCCGGTGTCGTTTGCGTTCAGCATCACTTGGTTCCGCCGATGCTTGTCTAAGTTTTGCAAGTAAACCTTTTCTTCAGCCGCTCATTCAGCGAGTGAGATTGAGGATGATATGGATGAGGTACGCTTTGCGCTCATTAACGCACACACATGTGCATCACTGCAATTTTTGGAGAAACACTCGGAAAGACAGGAGTACTCGTTTCCGGCTTGATTTGCGAAGCATAATGCAGCGATCGATGTTTTAGTTCCTTTTACACCAGGAAGAATTTCTGGATATTCAGTGCTATTAAAAATGTTGCATCTGTAGTCTCGTATTTGAGACGAATTGATTCGATTGCCTGTACTGTAAATTTACAATGCAGCAACTCTCAATGATTAATTTTCTTTGCTGGCGCTGATTAATTGCTGTATACGTACTTTCTCGTTTCTTTTATTGGCAAGAGCCGCAACGGGAGAGATACCAGTGAAACGACGCAGCTAGGACGGTATAAAAGTCAAAATAGTAAAGGAACAACTGATAAACAAACATTCCACATCTGTGAGCGAACCAGCAATGTACCCAGAATAGAGGCTCCATTTCACTTAAAAACATGTAGGAATCTTTTTTTGTCATTTACAGTATGTTCGCCTTCATCCAATAAAACCATCGAAATCTAACTTTCCATAAACCATGAATGGCTATGCTGGTGTTTTACTGGCAACATGTCACCAAACTGCATTATACAGTACACAAGTACCAGTAATCTACAGGACTGACAGACGAACATGTCTTAAACAGATATGAAATCTGACGACCGCTCTTCAAGGAATTCACACATTATATGCAACGTTCTTGAAACTTTTCACGTAAATCGACATATATAGTTATGTATGTACAAGAAGATCGTTCTGAACAATTTCCAGCCCTGAAGTGCGTATGTTTCTGCAATTCTGGAAGGAATTTATTATATTAAGTTATCAGATCTCTGTACTGTTCTCAAACGCAGCTTGAGTGGAACACGCATGCGGTATGAATGCAGAGGTCATTGCGTGCTGGCATTTTCTGATGATCTACGTCATATAAAGGTACGTTTCAGACATTGTGTACAACTGCGTCGTATACACACCAAATGCAATGCAAACGGCATTGCGAGCACAGAACGGAAGATTCTAGCAAAGAATAACAACGGTCGAAAATAGGTTTACACGTCCGTATGACCTTATTGTTGGAAGATCCCGTTACACAAGGCGAGTGTCATTGCACAGGCAGAAGTATTCTGTGGGCAAAATCAAAGCTGTTACACGTTACAAAAAGTTAAATGACCCCGTAACGTAATTTTAACATCCCGAAATCGGCATATGATGTCCAGAAACCCGTTTGCAAGGCGAAACATCCGGTTATTGTGCCGGAGGGGGGAAAGTTTAAACACACTTCCTGTTCTACAAATTCAGTGTTCTATGCAAACTTCTTGAAATTTTCAACGTAAATCGACATATGCTACGTAGAAGAAGACCATTCTGAAAAATGTCGGATGCCGATGCAGCTTTACACTTAGCTAGTTAATTTGTATATAAAAAGGGTGTTTTACCGTTACTCAACAGCATGATTATTACATATGGTCCAACAAGTCGCGACTGGTCTAGACCAGCATGACGGCTTAGCAATCATTTACGCCTGACGCAAAACCAAGAATTAGATCTGCCATGAAGTGTTTAAGATCCAGAGGCGGTTTAATGAGAAGATGTACACCGGAAGTTAATGCACGAGATTGTCTTATTTAGGCTTGATTTACTGCATCGGTAAACACTTCACAGGAGGTATAAAGTCCACCTGCCGGCTTCCGCTAAAATATATTGATGCTTTAAATGAACGTTCTTCTGCATGAGCGGCTCGAGATTGTTGAGCATTACTACTGTAAGCCCGCTGACTTTAATTACCACATGCCACCTGTGTGAAAAAGGTCATACTTTTCGCGGTAAGCGGAGAACCAGAGGTTGATCAGGGCGTGGATTGCGATACGCAGTTCTTGCCGGAAATCTCGTTAACTGCTTGTTTATCCCGATATAAAGGCGCAACACTGAGGACGAATCTCTTTAATGTTCTCGAAGGTACAGTTGTGGTCCCGGCTGTAAAGAATGGCGGCTTTGAACCATACAGGCTCCGAACCGGTAAACTTATCCACTGTCACAAACAGTACAACGCAGTGGGATTCCCACGGCAGCGCCATCGCTTTGACAGCGATCACCCTCATATTTAACATTGCCATGCTACTGATCCTTCTCAAAGAAAAGGGCATGCATTCCTCCTTCACCGTCTACATGGTCGGATTGCTCCTCTGCAACATATTGTACACGGGACTGGTCAACCCAACCGAGATCCTCCGTCAAATCTACGGTAACCTTTGGCTAGGGAAACACGGATGTGATCTGCGCATCGCGAGTGAATGGATTCTCTCCGCCGTGACCAAACATGCGCATCTCCTGATCACCATCAATCGCGGCTGGGCACTGGTGTTTCCCGTTTCCTACAGGGAGAACCATAGTGTGAAAATGGCATGGCTAATATTCTTCGCAATGGTGTTGTATGTTTGTGCTCTGGTTTTGCCGGGTGTGATACTGGACGCTGTGTATTATCGGGCACCATTGCAAGAAGGTTGCGGTTTGAACACGGAAGCGCAGTTCACCTGGTCCGTGGTTATTCAGTTCGTTATTTTCGATTTCCCTGTTGTTTTCATTGCCGGGAGTTATCCGTTTCTGTTGTGTCTGCATATAAAGCATAAGAAAAAGAGCCTTCGCGTTGCAGATAGCCGAACGCCTGAAAAAGCCGAAGCGACACAGGCGCCACAAGCCGCCGCGATTGCACAAGCACCTCCGCAACCAAAGAAGCAATCCATCCGGCAGGAAAAACGAAATAAGTCAAAGCCGTTTGTTGTGCTGACACTGCTGACAACCGGAGTGGTGATTTGCTGGACACCGAATATGGTGTATTATACCATCGGTTGCTTCACTTCGACGGACAATATGCAGGGATTCTTCAACGTGGCCATCTTTGTCTACTCACTTCAGGGACTGCTGGACCCGGTGTCTTTTGCTTTCAGCATAACTTGGTTCCGGGAATGCCTGTTTAAGTGGTGCAATTAGGCCGCTCTTTAATCCGCTTATTTCTAATTTCATTGAAGGTCAATGGGGTCGAGCTGTTCAGTTAAGAAGGACGATCATTAGGTGATGTGTGTTGCCCTCATTAGCGTGCACCGATATACCATCTGTGGTAATTTGTTGGGAAATGATCGGGCACAGTTTACGGAAGCTCACCCGTTTTCTGCCAAATTTGGAAAATTATGTTCTCGGCTATATTAAATTTCTTGGCCAATCTACAGCTGCGCGCTACGATGACATTTATTTCTGCCGCGCGTTTCGCGTGCAAGTCTTTCCCGCGGTTCAATCTAATGACTTCACGGATGTCTGGTCTGCGGGTTTCTTAAAGAACTAAACAGATTTGTGATTTCTCCCATACAGTGACAAAAGCACAAAAACGAGGTATCTAGCTTCGGTGATCTACTACCTAACTGATACCATTTTAGCCGGTTCTCGCAGGTTATGTCTTTCCCCAGTCCCTTGAAAGGTCTGGCACATTATACTCATACACCAATTGCTGTTTTGAACTGTTCGTGTGAAAGCTACACAAAGCATGCAGCAGTTCATGAGGACTGTTTTTTATCTACTTTATTTCATAATTATAAGCTGCATGAATGTTATAGAATTTCAGTTTCCAGTATGAAAGCCAGCGCGCACTGAGAAAGACGGAAAAGTATGTCTGAATTTTCGGGGAAAAGCATGCGCAAAGGTTTTCTTTTGTGCATACTTACTGTACTGTACATGTGTTAACAGCGACACTTCTAGACCGGCAGCTGTCAGTTCCAATAGAAGTCTATACTTCCAGCTTTAGACAGAATCCGATCAAAACGAGACTATTTGTGTATAAGTCGAATATGTACAAACTAGATGCCCTTCCACAGGCGCGAATCGAGCGATATATTTTCCGTTGCATATTAGTTTTGCACAACATCTATCCTACTCGAATTCTGTACCAATTTTCTTGCAGTGTTTGCAGGCTGAGCATAAAATTGGTCAAGCAAAGGATGAGGCGCATAGAACGAAGCAAACTAAACCAGAGGTCATAATGACTCATTAGTAAAAAAACGACGGAAGCGCACGGGCGCCTAATTATTTACCGGAAACTGATATGTTGATCGAATCGGATGTGCAAATTATGTTTCCGAACAACATCCTGCGTTGTCGATGCCGGGAGGGCAGATAAATAACGCAATCCTGTGCTCTCGCAATGTAGAAATAATACTACCAACCCGCGTCTGTTTCTCTGTTGTGTCTTAATCAGTAACTGTTTTAGCTATTTAGCAACCTTTTCTTCGTAATTTGTAGTGCAAAGACTATGGATCAGACAAATGCTACGTTAGACCGTTCCATTGCATCATCCAATAAAACAGACCACTTCGTTCTTTCGGTGCACTGGAGCTTTGCCTTTACCGCCCAGTCCTTCTTAGCAATCGTTGCCTTCATCCTCAACTTCTTTCTTCTGATCATACTAATCCGCAAAAAGTGGCAGCACAAATCCTTCATAATTTACATTAGCGTTCTCGCAGCTGGTAACATATTGTACCTGTTACTACGTTTCCCACTGTATATCATCCGGGAATTCTCAGGATCATGGTGGATGGGAATCCCGGCGTGTTCCCTGCAAATCTACGCTGTGTACGTCTTTGCCGCTGTTCTGAAGCACACACACATTCTCATCACAATCAACCGAATCTGGGCGTTAACATTCCCAATTTCCTACAGAAACCACCATACAAAACGAATGGCTTGTGCTGTCTGTGTTGTAATGTTTGTTTATGTCCATTTAGTGTGTTTTCCGGGATTTGTGATAGATTTGTTGTACTACCGACCACCCGTATCCAAAGGATGCTATCTAAATATCGAGGCGCAGACGACATGGAACTTGCTGATACAAACCGTCATGTACGACTTTCCCGTAGTTTTTATTGTGACCGCGTATCCGCTGCTACTGTACAAGCGAGTCCAACGCAAAAAGAAGATTACGGCAGCAACTCTAAGTGGGGCTTCTACCGCAACAGTGCCATCACGTGATACGGACGGAAGGGAAAGCAGGAGAAAGAAAAACACGTCTCGACCGTTTTTGCTGGTGACCCTGTTGACGGTGAGCATCTGTTTGTGCTGGACGCCGGTTTTAGTCTACTGGACAATTAGCTGCTTTACCACGATTGACAACTCCACAGCATGGTATAAGACTGCGGTGTTTCTTAATGGATTGCAGTTGGTGTTGGATCCTGTTTTATTTGCGCTGAGTTTCGGGCTGTTGCGGTCTTGTAACCTCCGGCGTCGGAGGTTACCTGTCGCTTAGGAATTTTTGGCCGAACTGAAGGGTTCTCCATCTGTTTTGTTCTCGATTTTCTTGATTTTGTTTATTAACTGAGCCCAAAATTCTAAACTGATACCAACAAAAAAGTAATCCACTCAAATAAAATGTGTTCCCGTTACAGCGGCCTAGAACTGTACTCGTAATCAGCTGAGCAATGAGCATAACTCCGCAGGATTCCTAAACTCAGACGTTGAAACAAGGAACCAATCTATTGTCTTTCTCGCATTTTGAATTTTGGATATGTTTTACTTTTCCCACGTTGATTTCGTGCTAAGAATATAAGGTGCTGCGCATTTATTTGTATGCATTTATAAGACTTATAGGGTACAATACGGCTGGGAAATGCCTACAATCTGGGAGCAAAAGCGGAAAGAATTCAAAAGTAATCAAGCTAATATTACGTTGAAATAAGAGTGCTCAAAAAGAGGCAGCGGCTGGTAAAAAATATCCAAGATTGGTTCCGTTGAACCAAGTAATGGCTAAGTCATCTAACACTGTATAGATATGGAATCCTATACATCTAACTGAAGGCACCTTGGACTGAGCAGAAGCAGGCAGCACGGAATAGTTTTTTCGCACACGAACACAAAGCGGATGAACAAATTCTCATAGAAGTTTAATGACCAAAAATATTTATTTAGCCCAACAATAACTAAAAGTAAACTGAGTCAAATATGTTGTAGAACGTTCATTTCGGTATCTAGTAAGGTTGACTAGGCAGTTTAAAATTGTGACGTACTGATGCAGCACGCTTTGCGGCAAATGTACCCAACCACGGGGAACTTGTCCTTAAGACGAGACGGGTACAGTTCAGCCTCAAAGCTCCCGTTGCTGTCAGAATGCTCTATCCGAAAAAAGCGCTGAAGATTCTATCTACTGTATTATACTTATAACGGGTTGCTCGCTCTAAATTGCCGATTTGTTCAAATTCAGTCTGAAAATCTGTGTTGTCCGGCTGGCTTTGAATGTTGTACCAATCGATAACGCACTTATTTCTCTATCAGAATCAATTGACCGTAATGGTCTATGCCTTTCCATTCAGAAGCAATGCAGAAAATTCTGAGGAGGTATCGAAAAAGAAGTTGTCCCAACCAAAATCAGTATAATTTGCGACTAATTAGGCTGTATGAGTCCCATACCCCGAACTGCAACTTTAAAAAGCGTTTCTGTTAGCGTTCTAGCAGAAACAAATTGAGGCAAAAGAGTGAGATACATTGTGGACCCAGAGAGGGTACCTGGAATTTTTTCAAAATGGTCAAAAACGACCTTTTTTGAACAGCATCTCATTTGTTCCGTCCGATTTTTTTACTGGCAGGTGGCACCAATAAAAACATTTCCTGCTATTGATTTCCATTACCTGAGGCTCCTTCTTTGTTTTTCTGCGAAGAGAATATCATTTTAGCTAGCTCCTCGTTTTAGCGGGCGAATCAAGGGAATGCCGGCAAGTGTTTGTACCAGTCACTGTTGCTATGGCCCAAGCGTGTTGCAGCCAAGCGATAAATGTAATGTTAGCATGTTTTTTAGAAAAGGGACATTTGTTCTGCTAAAATAAATTAACAATGATATTCGCTGCGTCGAGAATGAGAGGGAACTGCGACGGAAATGTTCGAAACGACGTTTTTTTCCACCCTAGGAAACTATTTATTCTCGGCAGTTTCCGGAAAGTTGTTGCTGTATCTCTGTGAGCAAAGGAGTGGTGAAGACAAAAATCATTTCGAATTCACATGGCCCTAGTATGTTCAGTTCAGCCAAAATTTGCTTCGGAAGCCCTATGGTATCCCGCCGGTGCAACTGGAAAGTTTCGGCAATTTAGGGCGAGCAACCCGTTAGTTATGTTGTTTGCCGTTTTAAAGTCCTCAAATTCAAATAACAGCGAACAGGCCGAAGAAGGCATCTCTGTAGCAAGATGGCAGACCTGTGCAAGATGGCAACTAAATCGAGTCCGTTATCTATATGTATAGTTCGCTAAGAGTTTTCTGTCTGTCGAGTCACTCTGAACGATCCACTCATCCAATCCTCGAATGCAATATATTATTCTAAAGCTTATGTTATCTATTTCTGCCATCAAAAGTAAAAACTGGGGAAAACAAATCCATTCAGGAGAAACGGGCATTTTAGTGGGGAACCAATAGGAAACGAGGTACAGAGTTCTGTTATATTAGCGCAATTTTGCGCGGGGTCGCCTAGTTATTATTATTGTCTGTTGTGTAATGTTTTTGTAACACATCTATGTCCGATCTGACCATGACGAAATGTGCGACAGTTGTGTAGACTGAGCATAAAATAAGTGGAACAAAATTGTTGACATACATCAAAGCAAGCCACAGTCGCATTTGACCTTTTCGGCAAAATTAATCAGATGTCATCAAAAACTAACCGACAACAGCGCACGCATGTCTAATTATTTAACGAGAACTGATATACAGTACTTGTCAAATCGAATGTGCAATTAGGCTTCCGAATAACATCCTGTGTGTTGGATACCGCCAGCACAGATAAATATTCTCGTGCGATCCCGTATTCTCGCTTTGTGTTTACCCGAAATCCGCAATTAGTTTTACGTCGTATCTGTTTCAGGTTGTATTGTTATTCAGCGGCCATATGTTATAACCCGTAGCCCAAAGATTATGAATTGTGCAAATAATATGCCGAACAGTTCCTTTGTTAGTCCCAATGGAACAGACGATTTCGTTCTTTCGGTTCAGTGGAGCTTTGCATTTATCGCCCAGTCCTTCTTAGCAATCGTCGCCTTCATCCTCAACTTATTCCTCCTGATCATTCTACTCCATAAAAAATGGCAGCACAAATCTTTCATAACTTACATTGAAGTTCTCGCAGCTGGCAACATATTGCACCTGTTACTACGTTTCCCACTGTACATTATCCGGGAATTCTCGGGATCATGGTGGATGGGAATCCCGGCGTGTTCCTTGCAGATCTACACGATCTACGTCTTTACCGCAGTTTTAAAGCACACACACATGCTCATCACTATCAACCGAATCTGGGCGTTAACATTCCCTGTTTCCTACCGAAACCACCACACAAAACGGATGGCATGTGTTATTTGTGTTGTCATGTTTGTTTATGTCCACCTGGTGTGTTTCCCGGGGTTTTTGATGGACTTGTTGTACTACCGCCCACCCATATCCAACGGGAGCTTCTTGAATATCGAGGCGCAGATCACGTGGAATGCGCTGATACGGATCGTCATGTATGACTTTCCTGTTGTTTTTATTGTGACTGCCTATTCACTGTTACTGTACAAGCGTAACCAACGCAGGAAGAAGATTACGGCAGCGCCGTTGAGTGGTGCGTCAACCGCTACCGAAGCCACGTGTTCCGGAAGAAAAAGCAGGAAAAAAAGAAACACGTCGCGACCGTTCATTTTGGTGACGCTGCTGACTGTCAGTATCTTCGTATGTTGGACACCGGCTTTAGTCTACTGGACAATCAGCTGCTTTATTACCATTGACAACTCGACAGCATGGTATAAATTGCGGTGTTCCTTAATGGATTGCAGTCGGTGTTGGATCCTGTGTTGTTTACAATGAGTTTTGGGCTGCTACGGCCGTGTAAGGTGCTTTGGCAAAGAAGATTATCTGTTGTTTAGATTTTTCAGCCAACCTGCAATCCCAGCTAATTCACTACTTCCCAGTCATATGCTGCCTTTTATACTGGTTTATTATAACAGCGCGCCATTGCCCACTGGTAAACCGACAGAGTTCGCACACGGTAGAAGTACATATTGACAAAAAAGCGTGTTTGGAATCACGAACTGATCAGGTATTAAGTCTATAATAAGACATGCCTAATTAGACCAAAACGGTGCTGTGCTCGCAAAATAACGGAAGGCATGCGTAAGGCGTTCGTCGTTTTAGACTTTCATGCTCATATGGTTCGATAACGCAATCTTTCGGCAAAAAATAAAGAAATGAAATAAAGACCTCCAAGAAATAAACAGGACTCGATTCTACTCTTAATGATACACAACTGTGGAATTTCGTACCATAGTTTTAGATCTAAAGGCTACGGTGACTCGAATTCACAATAAAATAAAGTGATAATTTATAAGTCATAATCCACATGACACTCGTTCAAACACAAGTACACTTAGCAGAACCACAACTGCTGCGAAAGTTAAAAAACCCGTCACTGGGCGGAAACGTCGGGTATTCGATAGCCGTTCCCTGGAACCCCGTCCAACTATACGTCGTCAACTTGCAGCCGGCCGTAACGATAGCCGATTTCACTTGTCCCTGATCGGCCGCAGCCAAATCAGCGCTGAATCCACTGGTCAACGGTACAGCTGTCCCGGCGAAATTGAAATCTTGATACAAAATCGCACATTTGCCGGTGGTAACCAAATCATTTCCCCCAGTAAACACCCCGTTCACGCCGGGCCCATACTCACAAGCGGCGTTATACGTGGCCGTCGTCTGTCCGTTACACACAAACGTATACGACGGGACCGTCGCCCCGACAGTCCCGGTGATGATGTTGTTGACGGGCGGGGTACTATACGTGCAGGCTGGATTGTACGCTCCGGTCGTCACTTCACCGCACCGATACTGCAGGTCGGCTGTTGGGAATCCCTGGTACACGGGGGGTACGGTGTCGGTCGGAGTTGTGAGGTAGATGCAGTTGGGGTTATGGACGGTACCGGAGTTGACACCGTTGCATGTGTACGAGAAGAGATCGGCGACCGGTGGTGTACCGGTGGAGATGCCGTTGACGTCGGGGGTCAGGTAGACGCAGATGGCATTGGTAACATAACAACATCTGTTGGGGAGGAGGGTGTTGCCGCAGATGAATGCAGCGGTGATTCGGGTACTTCCAGTGCCAATGATTGCCTCCTTAACAGCAGGATTTGCGTCACGCGTTCCTGTTAAGCGAAACACTATTTTTGAGGCAGAAACTTTCCTTAACTACTTAAGCACACCCGCCGCTGGCTACAAAAATGGACCGAAGCGAGGGAACACAAATATTTTATTAGTACATAAGCCCACTGTTACTAGGTGATTACCGTAATAAGCACATTTGTTATTGTTTTTTAACCGTGACTGACCGACTGACACACAACATAAAACATGCAATTTAGGGCCTGACAATGAGTACAGGGGACCTCCGCTTCGCTTCGGTCCATCATAATGATTTAATATGATAAATCAATAAAATCTCTTCGATATTAAAAGAGGAACTGTAGGACAAACCTGTCAATTTTTCTACCTGCAATAAAAAAGTAGCTGTTAAACTCAAAATATCGTATACACGCTATTTTTAGAATCTGTTACCAGTTGAGTGGAAATGACGCTGTCAAACAGTTTACTTTTCTGATCAAATGGGACACCCAGCGCCACGCAAATGAAAGGCAATAAAACGACAAATCGTAACATGTTATTTATTTCTGAGATAATTATTGATATTTTAACGAAGTATAGCGAAACAGTATTAAATTCGGCTCATCACAGTTTACGGTTCAAATTATGGAACCAAACCATGTTATGCAATACACACTGACACTGCACTCATGTAGGATATTTCACCGGCGTTTATATTTTGCAGTTTGCGTCTGATAATTGTCGATTAGATAAATTCGCGTGAAGAAAACCATCGCTGGCGAATTTTTATCTTCCGATAGTCCTTTGCCATCTTACACTACAAACCAAGTCACCTTTTGTATGAAAATGCAGATTGTGGAAAACCCATTGAAAGCCGCTGTTGTCTGCAAAGCAACTGTAACAAGAATGCCCAAGGCCCGAGAGCAGAAGCTGCGCATTATATTTTATGGCACTTTTCAGTGTCTAGAAATTCATTCTTCGTTACATAAGCCATTGTAAAGTAATTTACCGTAGTTTATTCCGGGCAAATTATCCGCTTTCGTAGATTATACTTATATGCGATCGTTCGCACAGGAACAGGCTTAACCGAACGCTTTGCCTGTTCTGTTTAGTTGCAAATGAAAACTTTTTGTATGTGCATTGTCTTACTTGGTTCGAGACTCGTTTTCGTTCGCGCTAGGTTACTGTATGCAGTGCGCAATAGCCTCAAATTTTGCGGCGCAAAAGTCAACATTTTTGACACTCGTTATGTTTTGCCAGATAATTCAACGCAGCTTTTTGTAACATATCAAAATTCACGTCATCAATGCACATGTCGATAAATGACTGCCTAATAATCTCGGTGGATCCATAAATTTTTCAAACATCCAGATACCTGCGTTTCGGGTCATATTTTGTCAAGTCAGCAACGTTTTTGAGCAACACAATGTGTTAGCTAGAAACGTTACATAAAAGATTGATTGTAAATAACCGAGCGGTTAAACTCGTGCTTTAACGTACACATCGCGCTGAATTGTTGTTCATCTTTCATTGTTAATTCAGAATGACACACTATTAGTTGGTGGTGGCGTACAGATCGCGCTTGTTAACAAATTATTGGAATGCGATCTTCCAGGCCCAGCTTATACTCTACAGGTCACGTTTCGCCCAGAAAACAGGTTTATTCGTTTTGCCCTGTGTCCCACGTGTTTCTCTTCCATGCCTCACCGATGTTATTGGTTTCACATCAACGTCTAGATTGATAATATTATTACGAAACGAATTAACAAGCTCGTTGTGTAGTACAAGAAAAATGGTGCCGCCATCTGTTGACACAACGCATTGTTTTTCGCTTATATAGCGCTGACCAAATGTCGCATACTTTTGTTGTTGAGAGTGCTTACTGAGTTGTTAAAGAAAGCACCAATACTTTTTCCACCGTCTTGCAGTCGAGAAAAAGTCATGAGCGTTGAATACACTGCACCGCGGTATTGTTTGATTGGCGATTGCGCTCTTTTAGTATTTCCAGGACAAGGTAGCGAAACAAACAGATTTTGTGACCGTCGAATATGTACACGAATCCATTAGCTTGTTCAACGTCTGTTAATTTAATTCATGTAAATTTGTATATGCAGCTTCTGTCGCATAGTTATCGCTTCGGAAATCCGGTTGGATGGAAGCAGTCTAAAAGAAAAAAAAAGTTTCTTCTTTTTGCTGATAACTCTTCGTCATATTGTCGTTACGGCAGATGGCACCGCAACAATGACGAAGTCGGTTTGGAGCCCGCTGCCTGTTTGTACAAATGACAATTGTTGGCTATAGGGAGAACGATATGAATACAAAAGGCATGCGACAGAGTGCAACTATCAGTCTTATTAACAGTTAATTGGCACTGAAGCCGTCATTGTTATTTTATTGTGGTTTGTACAGCGCTGATATCGACCTTTTGGAAGTACGTCAAATCCTGTGAGATCAATTTCGGCAACATTGTGCTAGCTTACAATTACTGTGTTACACAACCGGTCGACTCGATAACACTTGCAGCTTACGTAGTATATCGCTAGCAGTTCTTTCCAAAAGGATAAAAGTGCCAGCCGTGATTTGATTAGCGACTCCATGATATGGTCGCTTTCCCAGTCAGCTATATTACATCTTCCAGTCCACGCCCGACAGTCTTATGCTCGTAAAATATTACGAATCGACAATCTTGCGATGCTACATTTAAAACAGTACCAAATTTAACACTGTATACAAAAAAGATGTTTTCCATGACGAACTACCGTTGTTGATCGTTCTTGCTAGATTTATATAGAGCTGTTCAGCCATTGCGTTGGGCGCTTAGAAAACTTTATCGAGATGAGATCAATACGAAAAACAGACATTTAGACACAGGTGCACCTAAAAGAGCTGCAACCGTGAAGCAGATTAAAGAACCCTTCATAAGGTGCCGACGTTGGATACTCCATCGACATTCCCTGCAAGTGGACGGCGGAGTACGTGGTTAACTTGCAACCAGCGAAAACAATCGCCGATTTCAATTGTCCTTGATCGACAGCCTCCAGATTTCCGTTCTGTCCGCTGATGAGAGTCACTTTCTTTTCTCCAAAGTTTAGTCCGTGAAACACCATCGCACACGTTTTCCCTACAGTGACGGGACTGACTGTCCCTGGAATGACAGGACTGACAGGAGTCCCTGGAGTGATAGGAGCGACGGTTCCTGAAGTGACAGGATTGACCGGATACGAGATACCATACATGGCTTGAATCTCCTGGATGTCAATGGGGCTTAAAGCGGACATCTGGCCGATTGGGTTGCCGGTGAATTGCGGCTTGGGTTTGATTGTCCAGCTTGTAGGGTCCACGGCAAACATATTATTGGGATAGTGCATTATGGAGCCGAAATCGTAGGTGGTTCCGAATGTTTCGCTGTGATAGACTTGGAATTCAGTTTGTCCACCTGGAAAAAATGACAGTAACGTCAGTTTGATCTTGGCAACTGTTCCTTCGCTTGCTAATTGAGACAAATTTGTCACTTGATTTTTGGAAATTTTTATTGTGTCCACATTGTTTTCTGAGCTTTTGCCGATTCGAGCAAACAGTACAGGTTCATTTCTAGTATCCCACCACGCAAAAAAACGAAAACCATACTGAAGTCGATTTGGAAAGTAAAACAGTAAAACACAGTGAAAAACGTGACCACGAAACTTATGTTACCTTTAACATAGTACAAAACAAACTATTCTTTACACGACAGGTAAGGAATATTTTATTAATTTCATCAGGAAATGATCCTTAGAACTATACCTGCTTGGATGTTGCTCCAGTTGATATCGACATAAGCGTCCCGGTCAGTTCTTGATTGTTCATGGAAGAACCCAATCGCATGCATCAGCTCGTGAATAATGTAACCCGTACTCACACAGCCACTGCCCAAGGTCAAATCTTGAGATCCGCCAACTCTACCAACGTAACTGGAGCAGCTGCAATTATTCAGCATTAGGGTTGGACTGTGTTAAAGCTGACCTGCGTTTTTAAAAATTACATGGTGCGGCAAAATAGTTAAAAATATCCCGAATTAACGTGAAAACAATAAAAAAATCATCGTATTTAAAAAGTTACCGAAGTTCAAAAACTTGTATGGCAGGTGGACCTCGCAAAGCACTAATCCTAGGAGACTTTGTAGTTCTGATATGTTTCGCAAATCCTGTTTTATTTGTGCTTAAAGTCACTTCGTTATATCTTACCCGTTGCCGTAGATTATGTTGACGTAGTCAGTTTGCCATGTCCGTTGCACAAACTGGACAGCACCGGTCTTCGTCTGAATGTCATTCATCGCTTGAATGATCAGATTTCGTGCGAAAGACCCGAAATCTGACGAAATTTGGTAGTAAACCTGCCCGCTTGGCCATCGCTGATGCCAGAGGACACCCGCTTTGCTCCAGCTTTGCAATTTCGATCTCTACAAAGAACACCCAGTTTGTTCAAAAAAGTTGCAACGTTCAGATAATCTTGACGGTTCCTTACCAGTTCGGCAGCTGTCATTCCCAGCTCGATTACCCCCGCAATGTCTCCTTCAAACAACCGGCTTTGCGTTTCGACAAGCTTTTCTTCTGTGACCTTTGAAGTCTTATACGGGTCCGTTAAAGGATTATCGTTGATTTTAAATGGGGCACAAAGTACCATATGAACTACAGAAAATATAGAAACAAGTCGTAATAGCTTGGTCATTTTCTCCTTCCCGAATTTTTGTCTGCTGCACACGACTGTATCGCGAGTTATTTCACTGGCCGGCAAAGCTTAGCGAAAGAGTTTACGACGTCAAGCCGTTAAAATATAAACGTTAAATACATCAGTTGCGGAATAATAATCGGTTGTGATAATAGATTTCACACTTTTAACCATTGTATAAGAATTGTTTCTACGCAGGAAGGCCTGTTTCAATAAAACAATGGAGATAAAGTTCGTTTCGGTATCTCTATTGAATTGTTTATATGGCAGTTCTTTGTCTAATCGATCTGTAAACACTGCAGATGACGTAGCACCTATTAGAACACCTTGAAATGCCGCTCATGATTTACGATACTGTATGGCACGCGTACGTACTTGACTGATAAGAACATGATAGACACCTGTAGTACGAGGCCTTCGACCTTATCTGCCCAACGTTTTTACTAGTAAAACCGTAGTAGAGCCGTAGCAAAACCGTTGGGCAGATAAGGTCGAAGGCCTCGTACTGTAGCTTTCATAAAGTTCATAGAATCTCGTGATGGTATCATGGTCAAGTTTATTTAGTAACAATGTTTATTTTTGTAGATTGCTGTAAGTACGTCAGATTTCGGTACCTTTGGAGATACGTACTCTTCGGGAAGAATTGTTTGCGTGTACCGTTGTGTGTAGTTGGTAGCAGAAGGCTAGTCACTGCGTTAGCACATATTATTGCAAAGGCTAGACAATTCATACGTCAATGCCATGGTTTCGCGGTTTCGAATGCTTGTTGTTCTGATGAACGTTTCTCCTGCGAAATTTAGTAGTTTTATATGTATGAAATCTTTTGTCTCTCATTAACCAGTATACTAGACGCATCCAAATTCTTCTCTTATTATTGCTCATTTTTGTAAACATTTTCAAATTTAGAGATCGAAGCAAGTCAATCGGCTGGCACCTGTTTTCGGCAACAACATGTTGCCGCTTAGCAGCTTAATGCCAAGTTGAACTTGGCAAGTTCTAGAGGATTCACCTACATACAGAACCAAATAGCTACGGCTCAGGATCACCAGACTATTGTATGTCCGTTTTGTATCCATTACTTTAAATTTGTTCAGCTGGTGCGTGCACGCGCGTATTCGCAAGTGCCGTACAAAACAACGCGCAGCTGCCACAGCAGAGTGCACACTTAGCATCTCTGCCCAAATGAAAAATACAGACTCCGCGTACGAGCGAAATTAAACCGAATCACAGATCAGCATGGCAGATAAGACAGACAGGGAGAGCACAAGTGCGGTCAGCACAGCACAGCCAGCAGCATTCTAGCAAGAGTTGACGTGCTGCCACATACCTCTGCCGCAGCGAGGAGATTTTTTTTGGCCAGTTTGTTGCCTTCTTGTCGAGTTGTGCGCTTTCCATCAAAACCAATCCGACAACTTACTGTTAGTCACAGAGTTAGCAGTAATATTTCTAACCCCCGTAGTCAATTATTTTTCAGACAAGTCCAGTTTACGTACAGTCAGTCTAGTCTAAATCCGCGCTCGCAGATTTTATTATCCCGCTTTTTGGTGTATCTTCCCGTCCTGATCTGCTGACGGCCCATCAGAAATTTGTCTCATTACTGAGGCTAGAGTGATCCTTTTCTTTCAACTATGGAAACCTATCAGGTGCCATTTGATACCGCTTTCTCCTTGAACAGCGTCGACGTCCGCGGAGAGGATGGACTGCTTCACAGTGGCCGCGTGATCGATGTTGTGGATGGCGGCCCTGTGGTAGATTTCGGACCCTCCCGCCTGCACCTGACTGGCTTCGACAACGTGTACCATGGCCGTGACTCCGGCTACGTGGATAGTGTGAAGCGACGTATCAGTAACGGACTGGCGACCTTGGCAGAATGCGGGCCCGTGGAGGTGCTGCTGCGTCTGCAGCCCGAGAACCCTTGGAAATGGTATCCAGGCATGCTGCTGGACACCGTCGGCCTGGTCCGAGTCACTCTATCAGATGGTGAAGTGACGGGTATCGCGGTCCAAACACGCATTCGGGAGCGATCCACCGAGCAGATTCCGATGTTTAAGCGCGTAAGCAGTTATACGTTCTCCGGCGAAACCGTCGCAGTGCCCAATGAGCTCGCCGCATCCCTCATTTCGGATGTTCAGCTGATCACGGCTGTCAACGCATACTGCCGAGAGCGCGAATACTGGATGATGGCTACCAAGGTGCTGAGCAACACACCCGATGGAACTCTGAAAAAGCTGGTGTTTGTCAAGAATTCCACTATGCTGGCCTGGCTGTTTTGGCGCAAGCCTCGCCCGACGGGTGGTTGTTCGGCTCCGAATGAGCGTTTGCCGAGAACAAGGGCGATTCGTCAGCCTGAAGTAAGTCCTGCTGGTTTCAGTCAATCGTTTCTGCAACTGGCGGTTTTCTTAGCGAATAGCTGGAATCGTCTACATCATGCTAGCGACTTAGTGTTGCTACCGTACCTAACAGGTATTACTGTAACCGTAAGCCATAGCAGGAAGTCTACGGAATACAATTACAGCGGGAGTGAACTGTTTTCTATTCGGTAATTTTAAAAACTATTGATCAGTACATGTGCAAATGTACCATTGTAACTGAGATCGGCTCAGTAACGTTTACTTGTAGTTACCGTCTCTCCCCTCGATCTTTCTGGATGGACTGTTGCTTTCGCTGTTGAAAAACGGTGAAGTTCGATCGGTAGAAATCGGCCTCGTCTCCCGAGCGGCGCCCTGTCATGCAGACGCCATGCAGTCCCTGTATCGTGATCCGACATTTTCCCAAACATCTTCCAGTGTTTGACGACCTTCGAGCAGAGCCAGCTCCGGGGAGTGTGCCGCCAGTGGAACGCGATCCTGACACTCAACTGCATCCGCCGCGTCCTGATCGTTTCCCTACCGCGTTCCAACCTGGGTTTTCTGCACGTGTACCGCTTTGCCTCCTGCCTGTATAACTGCTGGACCCAGGACACCGGGACGCTGGTTCTGTACGGCCGACGGGCTCGGGACCATTGGACTCCCCGATTAGCGGACACGATCGGGCTGCTGCAGCGTATTCGGACCGAAAAGGCGCTGCCAGCTGCCCCGGTGTTTTTACTTGCCGGTGAATGGCATTTGACCGTTAACACTGCCAGTTGGATCACTGCACTGCACCCGGTTTTCGCGTCTTTAGCCAGCATTGGCCAGCAGCTTGCTCTGATGAAAGTCGGTGTTACGGTTGACCTGCACCAGTCAGATCCAGGTGATGAACAATTAATCGTTGTGCGCTTCCCTAATAAGCGGATTACTCGCCAAATGACGGTCAACGACTTTTGGGACATGTTAAACAGCGGACTGGACCATCTGAACGCTGCAGACGTGGAGCGCTTTGCGGAGCGGATCAATCCCTTTAGAGTCCCACGGGTAAGGAGAAAATGTGTAACGAACAAGTCGCTGCTGTTAGTGCTCCAGCTAGCTCCTGTTTGGAAATGTACAAATGAACTGAATTCTGCAAATCTTGTATCATTCTGTCTTCTGCAGATTCTCGGGATCACCCAGGCCTTGGACCCCCGCGACGGCGCGCCCTACCGTGGTATGTGGTTTTTCTCCAATGGTCCTTATAACCTGCAGGACGTCCCTGTTGGACAGCTGGCCAAGTTGACACTGCATGCCATGCTACAGCGTCTGGGTTGTAAAAATGCTACAATCGTTTTCACTATCCGCTGATGCAGTTGAGAGAGTTCAATGTTCATTATTTGAGTTTGAGTGGGCCAGGTGAAGCCACTGCCAGCGTTTAACATCGGTTTTCGAGCAAGCGTTATTATTAGGGTTCTCAGTCGGTTGGTTTGAATGTGTGTTTTGTGATGCTTTAAACGTTTTGTAAGATTCCGAGCGAGCTTTTGGATTAACTGTCGAAAGTGCGGTGATCATGACGCCCGGTCTCCGATTAGAACGTTTATTTCACATATGTACGTTTAGCTTCGTCGAGGTGCGGATGTGAATGCGGCGGATGGCGCCATTCTTTTATGGGAATGCAGTGTCATTAACAAAGCTGCGAAATTATCGCACTGTGCGAAAACTGGCGGACTGAGCAAGAAGTTCAAATATAGATCCAGCCGCTTTGCGTCTGCATACCCATGCTGCCTTCGGCTCGAGTTTGAACCCACAGATTACCGTCTCACAAGCGGTCGGAACGTGTTTTCGCTGTTTACTCTCGTGACGTTTCATTCTAAGCAGCAGCCATATTATTCTTTTGCTTGAAACCGAGCCATTGTTTTTTTGCAACAAAAACTAGCAGTACTTCTTTATTTTTTCGCAAGTGCGTGGCTGGCGATAAACAAATTCATAAGCTGAACATGATTTGAATTTCTACCAGAATCTACGTAAGTATTTAACAGTAAACACGATCAGAAAACGCAAAAACGCACATTTCCGACTATCGACATTCACACAGGAACGAAATAGCCTCTGACTCCCACATACGAACTGAATAATATACGAAACATGTAGGTTAGATTATCATTTTACTCGCTAGCTTTTTGCTGTTTCTTGGGGATTCTGTTAAAAACAGTTATCTAAGAAAGAGACGGTTCCAAACCAAGGGTCGGGGCTTCAGTTAACATACAGTAGATCTCGATTGTACAATGTCTGCCACGGTTGAAACGCTGGTGCTGAGCGTGTAGAGTGAGCTTGGTCAGGTGTCGAACATCGACACCTTCCAGACCAGCGTCTCCATCGGGGTAGAACGACATTCCGCGATAGCGCACACCGTCTCGCGAGTCCAACGTCTGCGTAATGTTGAGGACCTGCAACGCAGCACAGATAAGTAAAACAAGCTATTTCTCCTGAAACCACAAGGATCAGCGTAGCGAGCAACAAATTTAACGGTACAGCTACATGCCGAACTATCGTAAGCCTGTGTTATCAATAGCCTGAAGATCAGTCACACATACTGCAACAAACTACGAAAAAGAGCCATACCGCTACGTTTCGGGGAATATATCATCGATGATTGAAACCGTTGTTGAGCTACAAAGCTTTCCTGACCTGCGCAATATCTCCTGTCGGGGCAGAATGCCGGCTGATCCACTGCGTCAAACGCTTAAGATCGTAGGTGTAGATCGCATTAAGATGTATTTCAATAATTTATTTATTTATTTATTTCACTACATGGCAGGTAACCCGTCTGCTGATACTGCTGACATTAGCACACGGGAGTTTAAACCTGGCAGAACACAACATAAAGTGAAGCAAGAAAACGTACAGTGTCAAACAAAAAACAACCATCAAACGGCACGAGAGATTATGCAAGAGATATGCAAGAAAATGCGTGCCGGAAGAACGCTAACGTATGCCAATCAAGGGGATTATTCCCAAGTTTTTCCATTTTCTCCAGGAGTTTCTTCAGCCGCATGGCCAGGGTGCTGTCTCCTGTTTTCGTGCACGCTTCCATAGTGATGACCGTCCGTTCGCTGTTTCGCAGGCAGCATGGCTTCTTCGGCTTCTCTATGACAACCATTTCCGTGAGATAAGGGGGAAGATGGAATTTATCGGGATGCTTGATTTTGTATAGCCAGATCGCGTCCAGTTCCTTCCATCGTTCAGACAACGGAAGGATTTTGTAGTCTCGCATCAGCTGATCTGTTGGAACGGCCTTGTAGTCGGACACGGCTCGAATAGCGTTTCGCTGTACGGCTTCCAGTTTCCCTAGTACGGACGCAGACGCGGTGCTCCAAACAGGAGCACAGTAGTCCAGATGAGACTGGACAAACGCGTGATAAAGTCCAATACGTTGGAATACCGGTAGTCCATCTTTTGCACGGTTGATCAGAGCGATTCCATGATTCGCACTTTTCTGGACCTTTTTTACGTGATCGGTCCATTTTAAGTGCTCGTCAATTATCACTCCATGGCGCTTCACGGTAGTCTCCGGCTCGATTACATAACCATTCAGACTGATAGGCACATTCTTTTCTCGATTCCGACACGAACTGATGAACAGCAGCTTTGATTTCTTCTCGTTTATAGCCAGGCAATTTGATTCGAACCATTCTGTTGCCGCTGGCATCACCTTGGACAGCTTTTCCGCAGCTTCCGATTTTGTTTCCGCAATGGCGTAACCAATCGTATCGTCGGCAAAACTTCGAACTGTACATCTGGAGACTCCATTTTCAAAAAATCATTTAAATGGACCGTGAATAGAATCGGTCCAAAAACGGATCCCTGTGGCACATGATTCCCTGATAAAGAAAAGAAGACACCCGCGGTTCATCTGTTACTACGCGCTCTTTTACTGCTACTTCCGATCGATACTTCCGAGTTCCGGTTAATTTCATCACTGGTTCATTTTGCGCTGCGTATTTTGTTAATCATCCTACTGATTCGTACACTAGAGAAACTGTTCAGTTCTTGGACGGAAGATTCGTGTACTACAAGTCAACATTCAAAGGAGTGTTAGTTTAGCAATAGTAAACGTTACAATTTGTATTGGGTGTACGTTTCCACAACACTTACACGGCTGCAGCGGTACGGATTATGGTGACGTTTTTAATTCGTAGTTTGCGATGACGTTTAGCCATCTGCGATATGCCCTGCCTGGCCATATTTATATGTCTATTCAGAATTTATGAATTTATTGCGTGCTTATTGTGTTCATTTTCATGTTGTGCCTCTATTAATTAATAGGTAGGTTTCAATATAAAGATGGCGATAAAGACTGGCGATAGAAGTAAATTTGCGTTGATTAAATTTCATCATATACTAATTAGTGTACATACTTCTTTGTGCACGTCACTGAAGTCAGACTTGTGTGAGAGAGGCGGCACCTGTACGTACGGTTTTCTCTCTCTTTACGGAATGTCTCCGTATAGTGTGGGGATTTCCCCCGTTTCTCTCTCGTCTGTGTCTTTCTGCGGCTATAAAGCCGAGTGCAATTGCATTGCACAGTTTAGAGTGCGCTCTCGCTAGATCGAAACGGCAGCATATCTGCCGTTTCCGTTCTTCTGTGTGTTTTGTACTTCCGGGTTTGATCCCGTCAGTGTGTGTCACCAATAAACACTGTTTATCGGCTCCTGTTCTCGGTTCTCCTGACACTTGCCTTAAACCGTATAGAATATCGTACCCCAAATAATGCTTTACCCAGGATGCTTCCCACAAAAACCATAATGCAAATGTTATCGGTATTGTATATTTTTTATGTATGTTTTCGTACGTTTTATGTAGTTCCTTCGATTTTTCAGTCATTACAGTATAGGAATCATCTTCCTGCCGCAGATTAAGCATAACGCTGGCCTTTGGCGTCCACAATCACACACATGGCTTATTTTTGACTAGGTTTGATTATTCTGGTAGCAACGGATGGGATGATTTTGGAATTGCAAACGGCAACGGTGAGCTCTTGATTGACAGATTCTCAGAGACAGAACATAATCCACCGAAGCGAAGCGGAGGTCCTCTATACCTAGCCAAAATAGGTCTCGTCACCTCTCGTGTTGTGTATTTGTCGGTCGGTCCGTCACGACAAAAATGAAAAAAGCTAATAATTACAGTAATGATTAAAATAAGGTGGTGTATGTTTAAGGTTTAAACACTGAGTTCTTTCGCTGCGGTCCTTTAGTGCAGCCATCGGCGAGTGCACTTACCTAGTTTAAATTTCTACACGTTGCAAAAAAGTAGAAATAGTCCTAGACGCACGCTAGACACAATTAGTTAGGAAGAGAAAAAGTTACAAATTCAAGCCGAGGGAACCGCTGCATTCAGGAAACACAAACCTCTGACTTTTACATAAGTGTCACGTATTCACTTTAATACGATCGCTCGGGAAGAACCACAACACACACTAAATGTATGATGCGTACTACACAGTACAGTACAGGCGTTGCTACGCCACACCTTCCCCAGTTGGGAACCAACTCCGAAAACCACAGAGTAAATCACCTAACACGACACACTGAACTTCCAATATAAAGAGGAAAAACTCAGGATTACTGGATCCTTCCTTCCAGGGATCTTGCGCTGTCATTATGCCGCTTCTTCTTGCGGTTTCTCTTGCGTCGTTTGCGCGAATAAGCGCTTAAGGATGCTTCGCATTCTTCGCTGGCCATATGCGACCTTTCAGCGACTTCATCCGAATGGCATGCGTTGCTATCGGGCGCTTCACCGCCTTGCTCGCATCCATCGGAAATCTCGAACGCTCCGCTCACCAGCATTCCAACAGACTTTGAGGGCTGGCTTAGCGCTTCGCTGCACACCGTTTCCACCTCTTCCCGGCCGCTTTCCAGCTCCGGTGTAGCTGAAGACTTGCTGGGTACGGCTTCGCATGTTTGATCGGCCGCCGATGGTGGTGACAGGCTGGACCACTTCGTCTGCGCCATGTCATTGGCCAACTCGGCCAGCTGGCACCGGACGTCTTCTAGCGTCCACTGTAGGCTACGCACACTCATCCCATGAACTTTCCCATGGTGGTTGGTTTTGCGCGGCCTTTTACCGCGCGCCATCTTCCGCTTTGGCATGACGTCAAACTCGTCGTAAACGTTGACGCCCATGACATCAAACTCCTCCTCCACTAACATCGTCCGTCGCCCCGTGTCCTGGCGCTCTTTGGGTTCGGCTCGACAAACCTTCGCAATGTGACCTTGCTTGCCACAGTTGCGGCAGCTGACCTCCTTCGTCCAGCAGTCCGCTTTCATATGGCCTCTCTCCCCACACCCATAACAGCCCACGACATCGCCACTGGGACGATTAGCTGTTCTCCACCCGTCACGGCCGTTGTCTCGAGCACTCTCTGGACCACTGCGAGTTTGACCACTCCGCTCGCCCTGTCCACTCGGCGCTCCCTGACGGTTCCCGCGACGGCTTCCTCCCCCCTGGTGAGCTCCAACAACTCTGGCGACTTCCACTGTGTCCTGGTTCCGCTTTGCCGAGCTCTGTGAAAGCTCGAACTGCTCAGCGAACTCCAAGGACTCCTGCAAGCTGCTGGTCTTTTTCGACATTAGATGTCGACGCGTGGTATCGCTCGAAACGCCGTTGAGGAACGTTGCCTTCATGTTTCTTTCAAGGACGTCTCCCGGAAAGGCACATGTTATGGCTTTACGTCGCAGTCGATTCGAGAACTGGAGGAGATTCTCTCCAAGCTCTTGCTTGGTGGCAAAGTAATTCGCCCACTCCGTGTCCTCTATCGTCTTCTTGACGTAGGCGCTCTCCAATTTCTCTACCACTTCCGCCAAGGTCAAGTCATCTGGATCCGAAGGCAGACACATTGAGTGGAGCATCTCGTATGCTTCGACACCCAGGGAATCCAGGAGCAAGCGCCGTTGCTCATCCAGATCCGTGACCTGCTGCAGCTTTGCAAAACAGTTGTATCGGGATCTCCACGACCTCCAGTTCATCGTACTCGGCTCGAACTTGAGCAAGAGCATCGATTCTTTGGAACCCGCTGGCGGAACCGCGGAGGTTCTTTGAGTGGTCATTATCACAAGGAGATTATTCCAGGCAATGCTACGTGAGTAAGTACCAGTCCTTCACGCCAAGTTGTCACGTATTCACTTTAATACGATCGCTCGGGAAGAACCACAACACACACTAAATGTATGATGCGTACTACACAGTACAGTACAGGCGTTGCTACGCCACAATAAGTATTAATTACTACACCGCTCCACTAGCTAGATTTTTGCAGGGTTCGGCCTTCTACTACGAAGCGAAACTACACAGGCACTGTCATAAAAAAAGGGAAGTTTCCCAACTCAGCCGCAGAGCATCCGAGAACATGGAAGGCAGTGGTATAACATTTGCGGTCCTTGAAACGCTGGAGAAGCGCATGCAGAGTGAGATTTGTCAGCGACGGAACATGGACACCGTCCAGGCCAGCGTCTCCATAGGGGGCAAAGAACATTCCACGGTAGCGCACACCAGGACGCGGGTCCAAGGTTTGGGTAATGTTAAGGATCTGCAAAAGATAGACAACCGTTTTTTAGGACAGCACAATGAATTACTGCGACCAAGAACAAAGTGTAACGGTTTGCGGCGATACCATGTGCTTACGCTGGTCGAGGTCAACGATATGAAAAGGTAACGTTTTTAACAAGTTGTACTAAAATTCCAAAGTCAAATTAACCTATTAAACTACAACAATCAAACTATAAGTGTAGGTCATTCTTTTTATTCTTTTAACTCTACACTTGATACGGCGTTATAAGATACACAGTTCGCGAAGCTACGTCCGCGTCACTATAGTGCAGAACCGGCAGTGGCCTTCTTACGGAAACATTTTTCCTGACCTGCGCAATTACTCTGACGTCATCGTCATCGCCCTCGCCGTCTTTGGGTGTACTGCTGCTAATCCATTCCGTCAAGCGCTCCAAGTCCTGAGGGTCCCCATCGCCGAGCCCATTGTTCAGGATGGCCCAGAAATTATGAAGGGTTAGCTGGCGAGTCCGAAGCTGGTTAGGGAAATGCATGATTATGGTGTCTGGATCATGCCGTGCGGATGGCGTCAGCTCCACTCCAGTTACAATGTTCTTCAAGATAACCTCCTGGCAAATGTCCCCCAGAGATGTAAAAGTTTCGCACACAGCATTGACCCAGTTCGACGCGTCGATCGAGTACAAATTCCACTGTCCGGACAACAACAGCGTTTCAAAGGGCGGCAGTCCCTTTTCGACCATCATACGGCGTAGAAGATGGGCAATGCTATACAGTCGGGCGTCGTAGCGACACTGAACCAGCCCACCGTAAACTGTCAATACCCTTGTCTGATGTGTCCAGCAGTTGTACAGACAGGAAGCGAAGCGGTACAGGTTATTCACATAATCCGGGCCTAAATATGGTCTGGAAACGGTAAGTACGCGACGGATACGCTGCGATAGTAGAATCGCGTCCCACGTTACGCATACGGCACGGAATTTGCTCAGCTGCAGGGTTGTTAAGCATTCAAAAATCTGCGGAAAAATGGTCGGATCGCGATAAAGTGATTGGATGTCACCGTCAGGACTGGGCATTGCTGAGGATAGGAAGCGCGTGCTTATCAAACTACCGTCGCTTTCCTCAAAATATGCTCTCCGAATTTCGCTTTTAAGGGCAGAAGGTAGGATTTTATCCTAAAGAAAACAGGGTGAGGTGTAAGAGCTGCGACTCATGTAAAGATTAAATTATTTTTATTATTATTATTATTATAACACAAGAGCAGACAACCCGTTAGGGACTTCAAGTTTGGTCGACAATCATGGCAGGAATGCTAAAATCGGCCAGCACCTGCATCGCAAAAAGTTTCACCTTTAAATTCCGATTGTCGGTACTTACGCGAGGCTTCAGACTTCTATCGCTCATTCTATATTTTCCCGTCCAGTGGAAGAACAGAGTATCGCACATTTCCAGAATGGCCAGTTCTCTGGCTCCTTCATGGTCCGGGTTCCTCCGCACGTGGATGGCCATCATCCAGAAATCATTCTGTTCGCAGTACGCGTTAAATGCCACGATTAGTTGATCATCTGTAGCCACGGATGTGGGCACCGCAACCCACTGTGTCGTGAACTGGCCTGGTCCAACCCGCAGACCGGACAGGTTCTCCTCGTCAGACCGCTTCCGAATGCGATTTTCCCCGACAAATCCTGTCAGCTGACGATCTGGAAGACGAACCCTCACCATACCATATCCATTGAGGAGCATGCCTGGATACCATTTCCACGCGTCCTCTGGATTCAGACGGAGAAGAACTTCCACTGGTCGCTCGCTATCCAGTGTCTCCGATCTATTATGGATGCCCACCCCAACTATGTGACTGGAGTAACGGCGATAATAAACATTGCCGTAGGGAACCAGACGGGGTCCCGACTGCCCAGTGCCCCCAAAATGTACAATAAGGCCCCCATCCACAGCGTCGATCACGCGGCCATTGTGCAGCAGTCCATCGTCGCCACGCACGTCAACGCTGGTAAAAGCAAATTCTGTGCAGTCAAACGACATTTTTTCCAGTTGTGACTGCCTATAAGACAAGCAGCAACTGGAAACTCAAGTTTTCAACTAGTAGATCAG
The DNA here is from genome assembly GCA_034698045.1 of Paramacrobiotus richtersi. Lineage (NCBI taxonomy): Eukaryota > Metazoa > Tardigrada > Eutardigrada > Parachela > Macrobiotidae > Paramacrobiotus > Paramacrobiotus richtersi. Next base: position 27,452 of record JAQGAU010000310.1, read on the forward strand.
AGAAATTTAGGAAAACCACGCGGAAAAATCGAAAATCATCTTGGAACTTAAATAATCCCCACTCAGCTGCCTGCGAAACTGATTGACTGGAGCCTGGACTGTTGTCGATGGCAGTTTGCGTAGTACGCGATGCGTCATGTACGTACTGGGCAACACTGCGTTTGAGTTTCGCTGCAGAAGTGCAAACTGGTGGCTACCCTACGGTGATGCTTGCTTTTACCGGCAATGCGCATTCCTCACAATTTCATAAATTTCGCCATAAATTTTATGTCGAAATTGGCAACTGGTGATTTTTATGACGCAGAAGAACAGTCTAGAAACCAAAGTTTTTAAATTTTTGTGCTTATTATGCAGCAGGCTGTGTGTTGAAACTTGCTAATCTGCATAGTATAATTTAAACTGAAAAGTACGGCTTTTCCTTGAGATGTTGCTTCAAAAAAAATCTCTGACTATTTTGTCTATGCATCTCGAACGAGAAAAAGCTGGATAGCATTTATGAGATAAAAAATGATTTGGTCACTGGAATCTATATTTTACCGATTTTACTTGTGATCGATCCGGTTAATTTCTTATTCGTTCGTTTTGCACTGCGTGTTTTACCAGCTACGGTACGCTAGAGAAACTGTTCCGTTCTTGGACGGAAGATTCATGAACGTTCCGGGGAGTGTTAGCGTGGCAGTGTTTATACAAAACGCTACATTCGTATCGGGCACCCTCCAAACAGTTCTATGAGTGCCGGTACTAATTATGGTTATTTTTTTAATTCGCAGTTTGCGAAGGCGTTGATGGGGAGCAAATCGACCTTTACAGCTTACAGAAGAGTTAACTATTACAGAATTATATTCGTTTGCTTCTTCTGACAGCTTGAAACGCAGTGACTGGGTCATCTAAGGAAAAGCGATTGGTCACCTCAACCAAACCGAGTTCGTTACAAAATATGCACAATAATAGAGCGGTCGTTGCGATGCTGGAAACGACGGAGCAGCGCATGCAAAGTAAGCTTCGTCAGGTAGCGAACGTCGATACCCTCCAGGCGAGTGCCTCGATAGGTTGAAAACGACATACCTCGGAAGCGCACACCGTCACGAGGGTCCAACGTCTGGGTGGTGTTGAAAATCTGCAAACGATAGGTTAGTTTGATAGCACAATCAATCACTGCAGTACAGAGAAACTTGGTCGTGCTGTAGTACCGAAGGCGAAGAAAACGCACTCCGTTTATGGATGTTTCGAGAGACGCTGGCGTTATGCCGAAAGGTACTGTATTTTAAAAAAAAAGAGAAAATAAATTCCACATCGAGTCTGATCATGAACGATACAATATAAGTTAGGGTGGGTCTCGAATTCGAAGCGAATCTCGATACGGTATGCGGCCGTGGCTAAACGAAAGATACGGCGCCGCAACCACCTCATGAGGTTGCTTCGCGAACCGTATCTTCGTTTAGCCACGCCTCCGTACTGTATCGAGATTCGCTTCGAATTCGAGACCCACCCTTAGCACAGACGGTTCGCGAAGCCTCGATTACGTAGCACTCGCGTAAAACCGCTAGTTTCCCTTTTAACAATTTCTTACCTGAGCGATATTTTCGGAATCTCTGAAAGGAGCATCTCCGTAAGCGGTATCGTCGGAAACAGTCATTGAGCGAGAAGTGCTGCTTATCCATTTCGCTAAGACCTCAATCTCATCAGTGTTTAATTCGCGAACCCCATTGTTCAGCATGGACCACAGCTTATTTCCGGTCAGTTGGTGAGGCAGTTGTTGGTTAGAGAACCGTATAGTGATGTGTCCATCTTCATAGTCATCGCGTCGAAACAGGTGTACGTTAATTCCGGCATCCCTTAAAACCACCTGCTGGCAGACTCTCCCCAACGATGCAAAAACTTCGCACGCAGCATTCGCCCAGTTGGGCAAATCAGTAGGTAACTGCCATGTTTTGGACAAGAGCAGCGTTTTCACAGCCGGCAGTCCCTTTTCGGTCATTATACACTGTAGAAAACGGGCCGCGTTGTCCAGTCGGCATTCGAAATTGTACAATGTGTACGGAATCCTTCCTCCGCAAAGAACCATGATCTTGGTCTGATGTGTCCAGCAGTTGTACAGGGATGAAGCAAAACGGTACACGTCGTCTGTATAGTCCGGACCAAAGAGCGGTAAGGAAACAGCAAGTACGCGACAAATACAAGCCGATCTCAGGATCACGTCCCACAGTTTGCACACGAGGCGGAGCTTGCTCTGCTGCACTGTTGTCGAGCATTTAAAGACCAATAGCAAAATGCAGGAATCACGAGAAAATAACTGGACGTCGTTGTCAGCACGGGGCGCTGGTGGGGGGAGCGAATGAAAACACACGCTTTCCAAAATATCGGCTCCCGTTTTGGTTTTCAGCAGAAATGTTACCAGTTCATCCTAAAAGTGAGACATTAGAAGTTATGTTAGCATCATATAATGTGAAACATGCAGATGAATGCAACAACCCTGACAAAAAATAGCGCCCACAAAATGGTTTATGTAGCGGCAGCGACTGAACTGGATCTTGCACAAAATGTTCATTACCCTACACTTACAAGACGCTCTGGACATACACACGGGACGCCGTAATACTCTGAACGTCGATGGTGGTAATATTCCTGCTCAAAGCTCCCCAGAACGGATAACTCCTTATATCCTCCAGGGTTCCGTCGGTGTGGAATAAAGAGCACTTTTGTAGCCATCATACAATAACTCTTCTTTCGGCAGTATGCGTTGAATGTTGCGATCAGTAGCTCGTCTGACGCGAAGGAAGCGCAGAGCTTACTGGGCACGGAAACCGTCTTTTTGGAGAAATCGTTTCTGTTGACACGCAGACAGGTGGACACCTCCTGAATACGCTGGCCGACGACGATTCCCTCTATCTCCCGATCCGGCAAAGTGACACGGACCAGACCGAACACATCACGCAGAGTTCCTGGATACCACTTCCACGGGTCCTCCGGTTTCAGGCGCAAAAGAACCTCCACAAGTCGCCCCTCATCCAGCGTGCCCCGGCCCTCGTCGATGCGCTGTTCAACGTTGTTCAAATAGGTAGTGTAACGGCGATAATAAATGTTGCCGAACGGAACCAATCGGGGACCTGATTGTCCAGTCCCTCCAAAGTCAACCACGAGGCTGTCGCCCACAGCGTCGATAACACAGCCATTATGCAGCAGTCCATCGTCCCCGCGCACATCCACGCTGTTCCAAGCGAATTCCGGGCTAGCAAAAGACATTCTGATAATTGTTAGTACCTAGAAGAAAGGGACAGCTTGGGCCTCAGTGAGCAGATTATACAAATTTTGGAGAGCTCGCAGTGGAAAACTGGCTCATCTGCAACGATCAAGTCTACAGTAATGACACCATATAATTTGCGTAGGCAACGTGGCTGTCTGCTGCTGTCTGCTGCTGTGACTCAGCCTGTCATGCTGGCTGTAGCGTAACTGGTTAAACACGTGAATACTGCTGTGATTACTGAATGTGCATGCCGCCGTCCACGGCAGTCAGGTCTTTAGGTAGCGCTCACACGAGTTTACTCCTGCAGAAAGGTATCCACAGGAACGTTTTTGGCAGCATGTTTAACTTCTTATTTTCAATTATTTCAGCGGCGAATCTGTATTCCGGAAGTTCATGGAAAATTGCTGTTTGAGAATTAACACACTCAAGTTTTGCATTACGCAGCCCAACCGGAAGTGGTGTAGCAGCCAGTGGCATCCTTCATACGTTAGACACTTCGAACATTTTGAATGGGCACTATTTGTTCAGTGTTACATCATAATTATCAGCTTAATTTGTAGACCGCATGGTCTATACAGAAAAAGTGATAAATCTGACAACGCTCTACAGTACTACTACTCGCTGCAGGTTTGGCGAACTGAGGCTTCTGCCAAAAAAACAGCATTGTGTCTTCTAAGGAAAAAAACATCTCA